>LPNX010659537.1:265135-332382 GCA_001517045.1 Pseudotsuga menziesii | reverse complement strand
AATAAATATTCTTTTACAGGAAAGATAAACACACTCTTTGCAGTAAAATAAATCAATCGTGCGAAGAAAAACAATCACACTTACCAAAAGGGAACAACAAGAATTTGAGGCAACCCACTAAAGTGGATGCGGCAGGCTGTTACACCATGGGAATCCCATAGTGAATTCGTCTTTGTGTCTTAATGTTTCCCCTCCACCTTGTTGTGTACTGTACTGTAAAAAGATCCTATCTACCTGAACTTCTCAGTCTAACAAAATAGAAATGAGCCACCTTACCTTGGAGCAACTCCCCGGCAACGACGCCAAAATGTTGGGTAATTTTATCACTAGTTAATTTACCTTCAATTAATTGTCAACCAGGGTGCGTAAGCTTCGAGCTGCTACACCATATGTGCAGGTAAAGTAGTCTCAATGCTCATATTTAAAGAAATGCTAATCTACTTGCAAACAAAATGAAATTGACGAAGCTATTACTGTATTGAATGATCAATACTAAGGGTTTCTAGGTCTGTCATAAAGAAAAAGGTATCAATTTGCTGATCACTATCTTACTGTCAAACTCAAGATAGCCTGCAGTAACCTACAGCAACCTCCCAAAGTAATACTAAACTACAGCAATCTTTCAAAACAATCAATGATCTATTCAACAATTTTAAGCTTCAGCAACTATGAACAATCTTAAGCTACATCCTGCTAAGAAAACAAATAAAATCTTAAGCTACAGCCTATTAAGAAAACAAATAAAACTTTAACTACAGCCTGTTAAGAAAACAAATAAAATCTTAAGCTACAGCACTTCTAATTTATCCTTCAGAACAATCAGCCTGTCAATAAGTATGCTGAGTTAACTCTAACGATCTAATATCCTATCTGGGCATGCAAAACGTTGTTTAGGAAAAATCCTAAATACTCTGTAGAATAAAGTCTTTAAATCTTATACTAACAATGCTGCAAATGCTGGTAAAATCCACACAACACAATAAAAATACCCTACAGTCCAGCAACAATGCAAATGCTGGTAAAATACCCTACAGTCCAGCAACAATGCAAATGCTAATAAAATACCCTACAGTCCAGCAACAATGCAAATTATCACTACAGTCCGGCAAACAAATGCTAGTAAAATCCGGCAAACAAAATCCGGCAAACAAAGAGGGTTTCTAAACCAATCTCAGAACCATTCATTTATCACTATACCGCTGACAGTGAAGACAACGTGCAATCTAATCTATTTTGAATCACTATAACGCTGGCAGTAAAGGAAATGTGAAATCCATCTATTTTTAATCTTTCATCAAATAGATTCTACAACAAAATCAAATTCATCACACAGTTTTATACATGCCATATCCGTGAACAGAATCTTTGAACAATAACCATCAATAAGCAACCACGCTGAAAACCAAAAAGGGTCTAAAATGAAAACCGTTCCTGAGTTATTCAACAGAATAAATCAATTGCATTTAACTAATAATCTGCAGTCATTCATATGAGGGAAACTATCAGTATTCTATTTAACCATATCAAAGAACAGATACATTAACCTGTTTACAAAACACACACACTACAAAATACCAAGGTTGGTGCTGAAGGGGGCCCTCCCTCAACGCCTTCCAGATCTAGATTGGAACCTTAAAGAGAATACACACTGATTTTATTACCAAAAATGGAGCATTACAATCGTTTCTCAACATTCTCCTCTTCTTAGGGTTTCAAAAGCCCTTTTTATACAAAAATTACAGACTAAAACCATGTAACAGATCCTCAAACAATCCTACAGGGAACTCGGCACACCTGAGCCAAGTAGGGCAACTCGAATCCCTTACAAATCTACTAAAACAAGAAAACACATCTTCATATTCAACGGCCATCCAAAAACAGAACCTGAAAAGCCTGCGTGAGCGTGTTGGAAGGCGTTGGAAGCGCATTGTTGCCGGTGGATCGAAAAACCCCCAAAGCGTGGATCGAAACCCCCATTGCTGGTGCAGCCGTTGTGCCATCGCGAACCTTCGATGGAGTGCCGAAAATAAACCCTGCATACAATAATAACAAACTATCAATTCGCTGGCATATATATATGAGACCAAAAACAATATAAAATACCTAAATTATCACTTCACCAAAGTTTTATTCACGTAGGTCTCTCAACCATAAATGAACAAGAATAAAATTAATACATTACATAGTTTACCAAATATTAGGCTAGAAAACTAAGTATTAAACAACTAAAAATAGAGGACCAACATTATCTTTGTTTGATTAGTGAATATATTTCACTAGTGTGCTATTCAGGGGTCCTAGACCTATATTTCATAAACTTAGACTTTTATCTTTGTTTGTGAATATAAATTTAATGACTTATGCAGAGATAATAAAAATTTTAGTGTAAAATGCATGTATTTGATGGAACATACACAGAGCTCACTTTGTGTGGAGAACAATTATGGGATAACAACGCTTTCCTTATCCTCAAGGTTTTATCTTTGTTTGTGAATATAAATTTAATGACTTATGCAGAGATAATAAACATTTTAGTGTAAAATGCATGTATTTGATGGAACATACACAGAGCTCACTTTGTGTGGAGAACAATTATGGGATAACAACGCTTTCCTTATCCTCAACGTTTTCTGAGACAGATTGTGACTGCTGCCCATCAAACATTCCAACGTAAACGCTGCGAAGATCAAAATTCAAACTTAAACGATATGAAGTCTTTGCGCGTGTCCATAGGTGATAATAGTTGAATGCCTATTTTGTGGTTGATCGTCTAGCACGTGTATGGTTGATCCTACCGCTTCTCATCCTCGCTGTAACTTGTAAGTGCTTAAATGCGTCCGGTACCTCGTAGGAAATCGGAGAGAAAAAATGGACTCAGAAGACAAGTTCCTTACGAGTTTAGCTGCACAGCGGATATGGGTATCAGCTATCACAGCAGGACTAACGTTACTCGCTTTTGTCATCATCTTCTGCAAATATCGCTTGAAAACGATCAAGAGATCAAGCAATTTAGAGGTTCCTCCAGGACCGTCTCCATGGCCAATCATTGGGAATCTCCATATGTTGGGAGAGCTTCCTCATCGTTCTTTGAAAGACCTTGCGGACACATATGGACCCATTATGCTTCTGCGCTTCGGCTCCGTCCCTGCCCTTGTGGTTTCTTCTCCCGACATCGCTGAACACTTTCTCAAAACTCATGATCTGCTCTTTGCTAGCAGACCTGAATCAGAGGCAGGGAAGTACTTGTTCTACAATTCCAAAGACTTGGGGTTCGCTCCGTATGGAGATTATTGGAGGCAAATGAGAAAAATATGCGTCTTAGAATTGCTGACTGCCAGGAGAATCGCGTCCTTCCAATCGGTGCGAGAGGAAGAGGTGTCTGCTATGATTCGGTCAATTTGGCACGAAAGCGAAAAGGGGGCTAAGCCTGTTAATGTGAGCAACGTGCTCTCGTCCCTCACGGCAAATATTATATGCAGAATGCTGATGGGAACTACATTTACTTCGACGAAGGATCCCGCGGGCACTAAAGGAATCGCGGAACTGATGCGGAAGTTGTCGCCTTTAGCCGGTGCTTTGCATATTGGAGATTTCATTCCTTTTCTTGGGTGGTTGGATTTGCAGGGCGTCAGAAGGCGCATGAAGAAAGTGCATAGAGAATTCGACACATTGGCTGAGAAGATTATCAATGAACACATTGAGAGGAGGAAGCAAAATGGGCAGGGCGAAAATAACGATTTTGTAGAGGTGCTGCTCGACATATCTGAAAGTGGCAACGGGATCAACAGAAACGACATGAAGGCCCTTCTTCTCGACATGTTGTTTGGCGGAACGGATACCTCGGCGGCTACATTAGAATGGGCGATGTCGGAGATGTTAAGGAATCCTGGTGTGATTAAAAGAATGCAAGAAGAGCTGGACTTGGTAGTGGGCAAAAATGGGCGAGTAAAGCCGTGTGATCTTCCCAGGCTGGAGTACCTGCAATGCGTGGTGAAGGAGACGCTGAGATTGCATGCCATTGCTCCACTACTGGCGCCCCATGAGTCAATGGAGGCGTGCACTGTAGTCGGGTACCGCATTCCTGCTAAAACGTGGCTTATTGTGAACGCGTGGGCTATAGGCAGAGATCCAGTTGTGTGGGGAGATGACGCCTTGGCGTTCAAGCCCGAGAGGTTCATGCAGGGCGGTAGAAATAGAGATATAGATCTGAAAGGTCAGAACTTCGAACTTATCCCCTTCGGATCTGGTAGAAGAGGGTGCCCGGGCATGGCTCTTGGTCTTGATATAGTCGGCCTTGCACTCGCCCAACTGTTCTATTGCTTCGATTGGAGTTTGGAATGTAGAGATGGTGTCCAACGGGAGCTCAATATGAGTGAAGAATTTGGGATGACGATGCCACCACGCTTTCATCTCTTTGCTGTACCAAGTCTAAGATTGCAAGTAAGCCTTTGAATATATATATCTATATGCTTAGGGATAAGTTATCTTCATTATGTTATGCTATGCTCTTGATCAAAGAGATTTTTCAATTAAAAATATTTGAGGTTATGTAATGTTTTTATCTATGCTTGGAATTGGGGTCGTATCCGCTATTGGGTATTTATGATGAGAACCAATATCAGTCATGAAACTTTAATGGCCATGGTTTGTAGGCTGTTATGGTTAGCCTATTTGTAACTAGATATATAGTTTGGGTGTCCTTAAACTGTTGAATGATTTTCCTTAACCCGTCAAGAAGCCGAGGACCTTCATCATTGGATTGGCACCTGTTGTGTCGGCCGCAATGGGTTTCTTCCATGGGGCTGCACAATTGGGTGTGGGTGGTGCAGGCATGGTCTTATATAACGGTGTGAATCATCGCTTTCACTTGAGAATGGGTTGTTTGAATCATCAATTTTACTTGAGAATAGGTTGATTATGGGTTGTGGTAGTGGCACCAACACTATGGCTGAGTTATTCGCACTCTGCTCAGTTATTCGCATTCTGGGGGCTTTTATTTGTGTCATTAACTATGGGTTGCCCAGCTTTGTTGTCTTGACATTATGGCTGAGTTATTGGAACTCTGGGAGCTTTAATTTGTATCATCAACGATGAGGTTGCCCAGCTCAGCTTTGTTGTCTTGAGTTCAACTCAAACACAATCATCAACAAGATTAACCAGCTTGATAATTTGCAGCTCTTGGATCTGCACCATTGGTGCAATCCCACGTCTGAAAGACACCTTTCTTGGTTTTGACTGCCAGCTTATCAGCTTATCTATAGAGAGCATAATTAGCTGAAGATAGACGTTTATCTAAAGATGTTCTTAGGCTCTTGGCTGGTCAGCTCACCTTTGAGGAATATCTGGATGGGAAACTCTTGAAAGAATCCACTCTCAATATAGTTACTCCCGCTCTTGTGTATTTGAGATGGGGACTGGTAGCACTGGAACTTTTTTTTGTGAACTTGTTAAGTGGTTGCAGATTTTGGTACTCTCATACCTCAGTTTTTGGTGGAGTTTTACCTTTTTGCAGGTTTTATGTTATATGTAGGAGCTAAGTTTCTTTTGCTTACCCATTGGTGTTCTTCATAGATATTATTATATATGCTGTAAACTATTTCTTTATAATAAAAAGAAATGATTTTTTCTTCTTCAAACAAAATATAACAAAAATGGATTTATATTTATATATAAACTTGCTATTATATGATTGCATTCACTGGGCTAATCTAATAGAGGAAACAGAGAGCGCTGGGCTGGCTAGTTCAATTAGTTCCTGCACTGTAGAGAATACCGGACCTTTTATTTTGTTGCATCCGCTCAGTAAGGTTGCATAGCTCACTCAGGTACCTAAGTTAAAAGCATAGCGCAAGATCTTCCTTCATTACTGGCCGAAAACTATTTGATTCCCTGAATACTTATCTCAAGCCCCAGAACCAAAGGGTTTAGTAGCCTAAACGCCCAATCAGTGAACAACAGGACGACCCTGAATAGCAGCCCTGCAGGGAACCGAGTGTGCAATTCTGTTAATTATGCCGAATAGGTGTATTTAACTATTTAACTCTCATTTTGAATAAATAATTTATAATTTCAAAATAGAAATAAAAATGAAACAGAAGAAATGGAATCAGTTTTAATGGTTGTAAGTTTAAAATTTAAAATTAAATTTAGTTTATATTTATTTCAATTTTAAAGGCTGCTAGAAATTTAGAATTTAAAAATAATTAAAAAAAAATTAGTTTATTAAAACTATTGGTTTTAATGGATGTTAAAATAAAGTATTTTAAGGGCGTTGAGAATGGAAATCATTTTCTTTTACAGTTTTTAAGGTACACTCACATTCAAACAAAACAACAAAACAATTGCACAATCATTATTATTATAATAACTTCTCTAATCTTCTAACTTTTCAAATTTTAGTGATTTAAATGATTCTTTCTCAACTTTTTGACAAAACAATGTTAAAGTCCAAATAAAACAATTTTGTTCATTTTGAACAACTTATGATTCGCAAGTATATCCCTTCAAGAAATTGTAGTTCACAGTTTTATGTTTGCAAATATGTTGTGTTCATCTAATACGGTTGCAAGGGGTGGGCGTGGAGATAGAAGCAATTTGTTCAAACGAGGAATGGCGATGAATCATGCGCTTATGCTTTTCAGAAAATCTGTTGTTCTCTTCTTGTATATTTTATTACATTTTATTATTTTTCACAATGAAAGTATTTAATTAATTCCTGACCCCCCTTGGTGTTGAGTCTACTAGGATGGAGTGGTCTCTTAGGATGGAGTGGTCTCTTGAATGCATTTAATTAGTTTTAGGTCTCCCTTCAGTGATGAGTTTATGTTGGAGTGTTCTCTTGGGGCTAAAATTTTATTGGCCAGTTTGTTGATACTTAACTTATACCTATGATTGCTAGGCTGAGATGATAGCTTAATTGTTGGGTCAATCTAGCTAGTTGTATGAGAAGGACATGGCATACTTAGAAATGTGTCTCATCATTTGATAACGTCTTGTTCTTTGGAAAACTACAAAATAGAGTTGGGTAATATTAGGAAAGCATGGGGTCAATCTTGTATAAATCACTGAATCCGTAGATCTTGAATTTCATGAATGTCATGATGATAAGATAATGCTGGATCTTGAATTTCATGAATGTCATAATGATAAGAGATAATGCTAACTAATGTAACCTAATGATGATAAGATAATGCTAAAATAGTGAGTAACTTAATGCTCAACCTTGAATTTCAGGAATGTTATGATGATAAGATAGTGTTCAATAGTGAGTAATTTTGGGTCAAAACCAAAATGAATAAATACACCAAAATGAGATTAGTAGTAGAGAAGAATCCATGACATTAACATTTGCGTACTTTAGTGGGGCATCTTGTTAGGGATATTAACCCAAATTGAACATATCAACAATCAAATGGATCTCTTGAAATTAGGAGGAAAGAAGGGGCTTAGGTAATACTTTTCAATTAAATGTGGCAATGAAAAATTGGTATTTTACATACTTTTTAGATTGAAGCCTTCAAAACTCATAAGGTTGAGTGCAAGTTAATAATGATGATGATGCATACCTGGAAAATTAAGATACTTTGATAACGAATTTGAATACGACATAGAAGGATGGAATGTATAAATCAATTTTTTTAAATATATAAGTTTTATTTATGTTTTTTTAAAGAAATATGTTAAATTTGAATCATTTAACATTGGTATCTTATTTTTCAATCAAAACATAATAGAGATATTCCTATGAGTGGAGTTGTTAAGTACCTAATAGCTATTTTTTGAAATTTATCATGTTATTTTTATTTATTTTTTAAATGATGAAAATAATTCTATCCTAAAATTAGGAGGCCATGCAATGATGGTCTTCATATAATCAAAAAATGTTTTTTTTTGAAAAAATGGATTAAACAAGAAAAAATATTAGTGGAACAATAGACATATCCAGTTTAAGATTTGGATACCTACCAAAACAAAATTTAAAATAAAAATAATGAAAAATAATAATTTATAAAAAATATTAATATTTGATATCTTAATTAACAAACCTATATGTTAGTATAGTTTCACCGATGACAAATTTTTGTAGCATATACAAAAAAAATTACAGTTATTAAAGACTCAAGAGCATTAAGAAAAATCCAGAGCTTTTAATGCGTTTGTAGCCCAAAATTTGTCATTTTGAACCTAAGTCCAAATTAACCAAGTCAACGACACACATTTTGGAATTAACAATGGCACCAAAAAATAATTTGAATTCAAGGAACATGCATGCACTGTAGAAATATACACACATTCTAAAGCATGTGTTTGCTATAGAAACCAATAATTTTTATTGCTATTATGCCAAATTTCAGCTTTAAGAGGGAACATGGGATTTAATAAAATATTTTTAGTACTATCATTTAGGCATGTAGGGACAATAATGACATGTTGAACCACCACAAAGGACCTTTCTAGGGTATCCTTAATTTCCAAATGGAGATAAATAACATTACGATGTTTTGAATATTAATTATTGGTATTTTTACCTTAGATATGGCAAGGGATATAAACCCAATACTGATTCTTCTGAGCATATGGGGACAAGAGTTGCACCTTGAAACACCCAAAAGGAACAATTAAGGAAATCATTTCCTTTGGCTAGGCATATAGGTTAAAAATTAGCATTTTTAGCATTTAACATATTGGTCTAGAGACCTTAGACATGGCCAAGGGAGGAGACCCAAACCTTAGAACCTTAAGGAATCTTCTATTCAATGAGAGCCAAGAAGGTTTCCCTTAGCAACCACAGATGGCCTCCTTCAAATAGAATTGACGTATGATTGAGGATGCCAGTGCCATTAGGCACGCTTTGCTATATGGGGTTTTCCCTCATATGGATAGGATGGATCCCTTAGACAAGACTCCTAATCCAAGACAGACTATGTGAAAAATTAAAATATTTTCCTCTCTATGTAAATCTCGATCCAAGACATGCATGAGAGAGGGAAAAAAAGAATGCAACTCATCTTCAACATGATGGTTGTCCTCATATGTTCCTAGATGGTGTAGCTCCTAAATCTCTCACTCTAGATTCTACCACTTTCTACATGCACACATAAGACAAAATATAACAATCCTCAATCCTCTTAAATATGTCATGGGAATTTTAGGGCTTCTGGATTCTCCTAAAATCATTTTCAAACAAGCTAGTTTGGTATTTTTCTATAAATTATTTTATGGGACTTAGTCGACCATGAAATTTTGAGGGACTAAGGAGAAATATTTAGGTACATGTTTTCAACATTTCAGATGTCGTTTCACTATACTTTCTTAGATATTCCTTGTGGAATTTAGTGGTTCTTAATGGTCCTAAAATCTGTTTCTTTCACTATAAATTATTTTATGGGACATACCATACCATCAAAATATGTGGAGACTGAAGTGATATATAAGGGTAATTGTGGTCAAAATATTAAATGTTTGTGTTAATGCTTAAATCCCACACACATGCAACATTTCAACTAATATTGCAAAAGGACATCATCAACATACAACATGCATCTCATCGAAGACATCCTCTTTACACCCATAAGTGAAATTTTTCCCCATAATTATAAAGACACTCATTATGGACAATCGCATGACATTTGCATCGAGAACTCACACTAGTGACATGACTTTATGTTCAACAACTCATGTTGATTTGGATGCATTTTCGATTAAAATTCATGCGACTTTTCAAACAATAGGACCACACACCTTCCATGGAACATTTAAGGCTCATCATGACTCCCTTGGCCCCAAAATTTGAACTTGACTCCTCACATGCTGGGGAGATTTCAATAGCTCCCTTCATGTACTTAGAAAACAAGTTCACAAGGAAGGGTGTTCAGTACATTGGGATATAGATGTTTCTTGGACTCCATTTGGTCGGTAAAAGGAAGCCATGGTCATGCATTCTATAGAGAATATTCAAGAGAAAAATTATTCTGCAAGAATTACATTGATATCTTAACTTTCAATCCACTTCTTACCACTAGTTGGCATGCAAATCTCACTTACTTTCTTCTTCTAAGAAGCAAGAGTTTTCTCAATTGTTTTAAGTTTGTTATATAGCATTTGTGTGGAAAAAAGGGACCCTACCTAAGGGATATTTTTGGACTCCTTTTGAATTAATCACCTCCCAGGTAACACCATTGTAACAAGCATTACCATTAAGAAATCATTATTTGGCTTAGCCCACTATTTCTGTTTTATTTTGCTTAGTACTTGTCCATTTTGTTTTATTTCTTGCTTTGTGATTGTTTTTCCATTATATCCATGGAATACCAACTCACATATATAAATCGATTCATCTTTGCAACCTATAAGGACTACAAATTGGGAGGATATCTCACCCTTTGTGACTATTTTCCTGCAATAGCGTTTTTCATGACTCCACTACTCTTTTGATCATTTCATTTATTATAGGTTGTGATTGCAGGATAAATTATTTGGCATCTCTTGCAGGTTCCATAACTTATTTTTTATCCCTTCAACACTCATGAGTTGCAACCTCCCAACCCATTTCCATCAAATTCATGGACAACACGGTTCCCAACATCTTTGGTGCACTCTTCTCTGTGGATTTCCATTCGATAGTTGCACTAAACCACGAGACTTTAGTTTGATATGTGCATGGTAATTCTGTGTGTCTTGTGTAACCTTGTACCTATAATACTGCCTAATTGTGGTCGAAAACTTGCACTGCTAGATAATTGTTTTTCTCTTTAGGTTAGTCTCCATCACTAAATGCAGTTTCAAGGGATACTTAATGAACAAGAAAATTAAACAACTCACAAACTATTTTTATTTATTTAGTAATTAGACAACTTAGCTCAAAATAGGAGTAAGAATTCATTTTTACATGCTATTTAGGCTAAAGGCTTTAAGGTTTTCAAGGGACCTCTTCTTTCTCATTATATGTTGAGCTACATCATTTCATGCTTACCGTTTCTTAGATATTGTTAGTATAGGAATTTTTTAGATTAACATTATTTTACACATTATTTCTTCTTTCCTATCTCTTTGATTTTAAGCAAGTTAATTTATCTCACTGACTCACTCAAGCAAATGTCTTAAAAGTTAATATTTCCCCAAGTATTCTCTTTTCTTTACACTCTTAGTGATCTTGGAGAATCAAAAAGGGTTGAAAGGTTTGAAATCATTACCTTTGCACATTTACTTCATTTTTCATGAAATCATAGATTAAATTTCATTTTCAAAACCATTTATTCACACTTAGATTTTAAATTAAGTGAAGTAAAGAACAATCCTTTAGTCAATTGCCAATTTCACTTATATTTTTATTTCAAACACATGTGATTTGCACTTGAAGCACACACCAAGTGACCTAAAGAATATTTATATTCAAGTATGCTCTTCATCTTTCACTCATGGGAGACATGGGTGAATAAAAAAGAGAAGGAAGTTTTAAATACATCTCTTTCCACACCCTAAATCAAATTTGGACCATTCTAAATTCAACATTGTATTTTATTCTTAAGCCAACTAAAATCCTTCATCAAGGAGGCCACAAAACACAATTTTAATTAGTTTAGGATTAATTGGGATATGCATCCAAATAATGCACACCACTCTTTTACATTTTTGAAACAATATTATTGTTGAGTTTTAGGGGAATTATCAAATCCTACTATCAACAAATATGATCAAACTCAAATAAGGAAGCGTGGTGCCCAAGGACCAGGGTATTTTTTAAGGATTCTAATAGTATTCTTAAGTGTAGTATTCTAGGTGATTATTTTGGATTGTCACAAAAACACATAAATAAATAGTTAGGTGAATATTAATATGAAACATACAATTTACTACTAAAATTTGTGAATTTTGGTGAATATTATGATAAACAAAATTCATTTTATGTAAATATAGGCAATATTAGAGACTAAAAATGACCAAATAGCGAGTTTATTTTTTGGAAAAATGCCCAAAAATAGAAAATTGGTGAAATTTAGCCCCTAAAAATTTCCCTTCCAAGGATCTAAAATACAAGGTATAGTTGTTTATATTTTCCACATCAAGCCAACCATCTCTTTCTGTAGGTGACACTTTACTGCTCGAGACTGAGCTCCTTATTGATGTAGGCATGTAGGTGGCCAAAACTTAGGATGTCATAGGATGGAATTTGCAAGATTTATTTACACCTTAGTAAGATTTCATTATCTATTTGAAATGTTTCTAGCCCTTCCAGAACATAGAACAAATACCCCTCATTATAATTGATTCTTTCTACCTTTAGTAACCATCTAGGTGGGTTCATAACCACCAGCAAGATAACTATTGGAAGTCACACTATTTTAGAGGAAGGATATCAAGTCAATCAGGAAATATACATTTTTTTTTTATTTTTTACACAATATCATATAAACATAGTTAAAAAGAACCAAGTTGAGAGATCATTTGCATAAGGAATTGACACATACCCCCTCACTTGCACCATATTTCATTTGTTATAGTGGTTATGATATTTTACATCTATTCAATTTTTGTTTAATTACCATCATCCTCTCTCTTAGTTGACCATGCCACCATCACCCTTGAAAAACAAATATATTTGAAGGAGTCTCTCAAGATGCAAGGATTACCTCTTATTCAAGGAAGTGTTCCCACATTACATCCCTATAGACCATGAGGGAGAGCATATGTCCAAGGTCATACCTAGGAAGCTTTGTTAGTATCAAATATGCTTGGACATACCTTGCTTAACTCTCCAACATACCCACCACCTCCACCTCTCATAGGAGGTAACATACCCCCACCACCTCTACCCCTCAAAGTAGGTAATACACTGCCACGACCTCCACCTTTTGGAGGAGATAACCCACCACCACCACTACCTCCACCTTTTGGAGGAGGTAACACACATAAAAAAATTGGAGGGTTCATTACTTCCATTTATAGAAAGCATAAATATCCCATATTTATTTGAGTTGATAAATGACCCAATTCTACATGATGAAACTTGGCTAGGATCCCCCCCCACCCAATATCCCTTCTGACATCCCAAAATTCAAGGGAAAATAAGGAGAAAGTTTAGAAAATCATGTGATTTCATTTCACCTCTAGTGCTCATCCTACAACATAGTTGAGGAAACCATCCACCTTTGGTTGTTTTTATAACTCATATAGGTACAACAACCAAATGGTATATCAACATACATTTTTTTACTTATTCCACCTTTGAGTGCATTGCTACCAACTTCCTCATGTATTTCCAATTACCCATATCCCATGATATAAGGCTGGAAATTCTCACCGAATTTTGACATAATAACTCTACTCACATCATGGATCATATCCACAAATGGTGTAGACAAAAGACCTTATGCAAGATAGATATTCAACCTAAATTATTGTTGGATTGGTTACTCAAATCACTCCTACCAATTATTATGAAGGATGTGGAAACTGGCATGCCTGCAATGAAAGAAGAAGCCATTCTTAAGGCCTAAAATTTTGATTTGTCGATCTATGTGCAGCATAGGTAATTTTATACCATAATCCCTTATGCCCCTTGTTGTAATTTTATAAATCATGATCCCTCAGGAACATCCCACTTTGTTCATGGGATTATTGGAGCTATTTCCCAATTTTTAAGGAGTCCGCAAACTCAACCTCTATGACATGCAATATGGTGTAGTAGTACCCGCCAACACTTTCCTTTTCAGTGGCTCCCACAGCTTCTACCAACCATCCATTTGGACAAATGGTGTATGGACCATATAGTTCGATGTATCCTAATTCATGTCAAGTTCCTCTTGTACCACCACCAACTCATGCATTTCATATCGATCCCCCAAACCATAACTCCCTTCACCCATATACAATCCATATTTCCCTTTTCCCAGTCCACCTAGATCTCTCCCAATGCCTCTTGATGGGGTCAACCTAGTACAAAATTCTCCTGCAAAATAAGCTCAACAATTTGAGCATTTGAATGCAACCAATCTCCCTAATCCACATAATGAGGGGAAGAATAAAGGAAACAATAAGAATAAACAACAATAAGGGTAGGGGGGGATCCTTGTCCCTAGCAGAACAAAAACTTGGGAAATCCAAATGAGGGGATCAATAAACCCCCCAAGAAAGGTAAAACCACCAATCTCAGGTCTAATTTTCTATATTCCATGTGTGGAAAATATTGACAATATACTCACCATTTTCCTTTGATACTTAACTGTCAATAGTTGATAAAGGAAAGGAAAACGGATACTTCTAATCTTCCTCAACCCTAATAGGCTATGTTGCAACAACCCTTTTCAAGCTAGGGAGTGGTGTCACATCAACAGGATCCTTTCCCCCTAATGATAAAACCTACCAAAAACTATGCATCAACCATACAAATGATAACAATTTTCAGACTTGTAGTATGGGTTATGAAACTTTTAACACTACATAGAGTAAGGATGTACCCACTACCTTTAGTGGGACTTTTCAAGTACCATGTCTAATAAATTACTAGATCCATTGGATCCAAAAGTCACCACTTTTATGAACTACCCATAACCCTCATACGAAATTTTCTCACAAGTACATCATTGTGGATTATTTGGCACAATCCCTTAACACAATGTCAATTTTAGAAGTTCTCCAATATTTCCATCTCAAAATAAGGCACTGCTATCTACATTAGGCATAATCAACCCTTCCAACTCGCACTTAATGACCTTCAAACTTAACAACAATGAGGCACAAATACCCTCATTAGTTTCCTTCAAAATCCTTGTCACCACCAAAAATATCATCATTCATTAATGCATCATCGATAAAGGAGTTTAAACTTGATTGATGTCAACACACATTTGGAAATTCTTAGGCTCACTAGAATTGGTCCCCTCGTCTATATATATTTATTCTTATGATGGAAGACCATCAAAACCACGGGGATTGTACCAAAATGTCCCCATTGAGATATGATGGGAAATGGTACGCTTAGATATTGATCTTGAGATGTAGCTATATGTACACCATGATAGTGTTTGTTTCTTAAGTATTCCACACCATGATGTTTCCTCGCAATCAAAAAATAATTGAACCAAATTACATATTATAATATTTTCTCTAACTCAATCCTTGAGAATGTCCCACCAATCGTAGGATTAGACAATCGATCATCATATCAAGACATGGGTTTGTTCATTTACGAAGACTATGTGTTATTGGGGGCATACTGTGGCCATCCAATAGTTATACCAACATACATGGATTGTCTTATGTGCAATATCTTCACCTCTAAATACAATATGCAATCCCCCTCTCCACCAATATTGACACCCAAAATTTGTTGTGGTACAAAGCAAATCATAACTCCATCGGTTATGCTGGTGTTTCAGATATATTTTTTGTTGCCCCCCCAAAATAGTTCAAGGAACCCTAGTGATGGCCCAACTTACATTGCTCATGCTTAATTTTATATTATTAGTGTGGTAGTTAACACCACCATATACAGAAATGGTATCAAATCTACTAGCCTAGTATAATTTCATTTTGATTTCACCTTTAGGAATTTCATCAATAACACCTGCAAGTTTGGTCTCACTAGTGACAAATCCATCACCAAACAAAAACAAATCGTATTTTGGGGGAATCAAGCTACCAAATTTGAAATCCCTTGTTGCACCAAGTACTAGCCTTTCCCCCACATTAAACCAACCATGTGTTTTATGTAGTAGAATGGGACATGCCACAAACCTATGCCCCCACATTCTCAAATATTAATAATTTTATCAATGCACTAATTTCTCTACTCATGACACCAACTCTTCAATAGGGGGCACACCATCCACCTTGTCCATGACCAATAAAATAACCAAGATGAAAACATTGCACACTAATCATCCATGCAAAAATTCTTTGCATTTTGGTCTCTCATCACTCTCCTGAACTCCATTGATTTCAATATGCTTTGGCAACCATTCGCCTCACACACCTCATGGTTGAAACACCTTAACCAGTTTCCCAAGACACTGCCTCCATTAATGTATTAATTGCATCATAGCCAACAAAGGAGGAGCACTACAAGTTTTCATCATGTGTGTATCACACTAATATGATCACACATACCATAGGAATGACTCCATCTAACCACACCATGAGGCCACTAAGCCTCACCCATACACAAAATATTTCATGTGTTAGTCATCCATGTGGATCATGTGGGTTGTTAACTCATTAGTAATTTCAAATCCCCATCCTATGAGAAAATTGAGTCATCCTCTTAGAAAAATCCAGTTATAAGACAACCCATCCCCTCCCTCAACAAACCCATCATATTTTCCTTAATACAAGATATTATCCCCCACACACAATACAATTGATGATGTTAATTTTCTCTATATATCATCATCACTAGTATAATCTACTACCGATGGCAACCCACCATCATTAGTAGAGGATCAATCCAATCCATTCCCATTAACCACCCTTTCTAGAATAGATTATGTAAAGGCATATTACATAGATGGAATATCATCCACCCACAATGAAATTTCCTTGGATAACCCTATTATAAATGCCATCGGATCATAATCCCTCATACATTTATTTGATCACTTTTTCTACTTAGATGAGGATATTTTAGAATCCCTAAACATTATGGACTACCATGGGATGACCTCCATCAAAAATATTCCTTCTTACCTCATAATACAAGAACCAACACAAAGATGGCTCATAAATATACCATTGAATATAAATACTTCATTTCCCCAAACCATGTTGATTGGTCAAAAAATACCATTCTATCCCCAAACACTTTTAAATACATAAACATGTCTAATATCTCACCAACCAAAAAAGTAGAATTCTTTGCTAGCCCCATAGTAGTCGACATAATATGTCAAAAGTAGATGTGTTTGCTAGCCCCATAGTAGTCGACATAATATGCCAAAAGTAGATATCTCTTCAAAAGGATACATCTTTGTTACCCCCAGAGTAGTAGATATCTCTCGTTCATCAAAGGAAGTAACTTCTTACAAATCACTATTCCCATAGTTCAAAGATATTTTCCCTTGGTCATATGCATAAATTCCTAAACTTGATCCTTCCATTTTTTAGCATCACATTGAATACATGGATCGATGAGTTACTAGTTTGATAGAGGCAAGGACATGTCGATCCATTTAAGGCACCTGCCATCAATTCTGAAATAAAAAAACTCAACCAAGACAGATTAAATTATCCCATTTCTTATGCATCTTGGGTATCAAACCCTATACTTGTCAATAAAATGTGAGGCACCATATGTGTCTATATATTTTTTAGGTACCTCCACCAATTTTTCCATAAAGAAAAAATCCCTACACCTTTTATCCACCAAATAGTTAAATCTTGTGCCAACCACAAAGTCCTAATCCTTTCATGGATGGTTTATATGGATACAATCAAATATGGATCCATCAACATGATCAATACAAAGAAAAATTCACAACACCTTGGGAAAAATTCACCTATTGTGTAATTCCATTTAGCTTAAAGAATGAAGAAACTACCTTCTAGTGAGGCATGTCTTATGTTTTCAACAATTTAACTTGCATTATTTTGGCCTACTTTGATGACCTCACATACAAATCCAAGAAGCACGCTAATCACCTCGCTAATTTTGAAACCATCTTATTAATATGTCAGAAATACAACATATGATTAAACCCCATCAAGTGCACTGTCTGTGTCACCACAATACATATTTTAGGGTTCGTTATCTCTCAAATTGGAATTACCATTGATCATATTAAAATTTGATCCATCCTTGAACTCCCCCTCTGGGAACATTAAAATAGTTACAAAGCGTGAAAGGTAAGGCCAACTTTCTTCGGTGATTTTTCCCTGACTATGCTACTAAAGAACATGGCTTACTTTTTCTTCTCAAGAATGAAACCCCATTTTGATGGGATGAATAATATAAGATGTATTTTCAGAAAGTAAAAAAGGTTTTGACATTTGCTTCTCTCATTTCCCCACCAAACTTTTACATGATTTCATCCTTTACATTCCAATGTAATCATGCTCAGTCGTTGGAATCCTAGTTTAGGATGATGAAGGAAAAAATGAACACATATTTTACTAAATCAATAAACCATTGGCAGGACCACCCCTCAATTACAACCATGATGAAAAGTTAGCATTAGTTGTAATCCTATTAGAGCAAAAATTATGCCATCATATCTTATTGTGCAAAAAAATAGTGATCGTGGACTCAAATGCCATGAAATACATACTTAGTTTATAACTCATCGGCGATAAGTTTGATAGGTGGATTGTGATTCTCCAATAATTTTATCTCCAATTCATTACAGCTAAAAGAAAGAAATATTTGGCTCTCTCTAAGCTCATCATGGATCTCCCCGCCAGTGCAAACAGACCACCCATAAACAATCATTTTTAGATGATCACCTCTTCATCTTAATTAGTGATGATTCATGGTATGGTAATTTTTTAACATATGTTTAAACAAAAAAATATTTCCTTCAACTTTTCATGATATGATCATCATTGCATTCATCACTAATCCTTAAGGTAGCTCCTCGGAGACATTCTTTAGACATGTGGGGCCAACATCATCTTATGGTGATGTCTATCTAATGAATAAGAAAAACAATTCCTTAACAACTCCCATAGAATATCATGTGTTATCCACCTATAAGGATTGGTCACTTCCCAGAAAATCCTTCAGGTTGGTTAATTTTTTCCTTCACTCTTCAAAGAATGCATACATGCCATCAAAATCATTGTGTGAAAATTTCCGAATGTTTTCTTGTAAAATAAGGGCCCCAACAATCCTCTCCACCCAGTCATCATAGGAAACCCATTTTGCAAGTGGGAAATCGACTTTATGAAATGTTTTCATTCCTCAACCCAAGGCCATAAGTATATCAATTTTTCCATAGATTACTTAACCAAATTGGTGGATGTAATGGCTATTTTTAACTACATCGATACTACTATAGCATGGTTCTTCTTTAGCCATGTCATATCATGATTTGGAATACCCAAAAAATTGGTATTTGATAACAAAATTCACTTCCATAATGATACTTTCAAGGAGCTTTGATCCTTACTAGGATTCAAACATAATTTTTGTACCTATTACTATCCTTAGGCCCATGGTCAAGTTGAAGCAATTAACAAAATGTTCAAAATCATGCTTCAGTGGAAACTGGATAGGAAAAAAACCAAATAGCATCACATGATATTTTACACCCTATGGAAATATCAAAAATATATTAAAAACACCACCCAATTTACTACTTTTCATCTTATTCATGGGGTAAAATCTATCCTACCTATTGAATGCCAAATCCCTACACTCCAATCAATTATTGAACTATTACCACACTCTGGAATTAGAATGTAATGACTATTAACTTTCAAGAAACTAGATGAGGAGATTCGTGACTCATTATAGAAAAATGAAAGAATGAAACTTCACTCAAAATCACATTATGATCATCATGTTCACCCTCGCAATTTAATGAAGGAATTTTTTTCCTTGTTTTTAACACCAAGAAGGACAAGAAACTAGGCCTTGCTAAATTCATGTCCATGTTCTCGGGACCTTACATAGTTAAATAGTTCTGACCAAAAGGATCATATGTTCTTAGTGATCCAAAAGGGGTTCTTATTGAAAACCATATCAACGTATTGTATTTGAATAGATGCTTCCCACAACAACAAATTTTTTTTCTAGGTACGCAATGTTTTTGGTCAGTTATTTATGCATTGTCAAAATTATTTCCAAGATCGTTATTATGATTGGGAATTAGTGTCATGTGTGAAGTATTATCACCAAGAATTTGTTCCTCCATTATCCAAAAGCAGTGCATAGGGAACCAATCATAGGTATATCATCTTGACCTTCCATAAAGGAAATGTATCACCTCTATTAACATTACATCTACCTTGTAATTTTGTTGATATCCATAAGGCCCCATTCCTTGATAAAGACTAATTGTTAATGTGATTATCAGGAGATAGTATGTTCCCTAATGGGTGTGTGCACCATTCCAACCCCCCTCATACTTTGACACCCATGATGTCAAAATACCAAGTCCGAGTAATCGGATTACTCACCAAGTTTTCCAAGATGAAACCTCATATCATCTCCCTGTAGTATGCCAATGACACCGCTCATATTCCCCAACACACATTTAAATTATGATTCACAAATAACCTCTCATCCCCTTGTTGATAAATATGCCATATAAGTTCCTCTTTGCATCATCAACCCCCGAGAATACCACAATAGGACCCCACCCTCGAAAGACACCAATATGATTCAATTAGTTTTGTAGAAATGTTCTAGATCACATTTAATCATAGGGAAACCATATTCTCACTTGTACCAAACCTCTATAACATCATTGCAATGATGATTTCTTGACTCACTCAAAACCATGGGAATCCCATCAATATCATTATTTTTGTAAAAAATGGTTCCCCAACCCATTTAAAACTGTGGGAACCTCACCCATATTATTTTTGTACAAACGGTTCCTCGATTCACAAAGAACATGGGAACCCAATCACATTATTATTCTGTTGTCAAACCCTAGTCATATTTTATCGATACATTTGAGTCCATATAACCCCAACATTTTTCATTTTGTCATTCAAATACCTTACCACATTAGTATTACACCTATGATAAAAATTCCATCTACAATTTGTTTCCGTCATTACATCCTATATCACTATTTGAATAATGATGCTAGCAGACAATCACACAATATACATTGACCAAGGAAGTCATGAGCCCCACAATTATCAACCAAACTTGTGTCAATTCTACTAGTATCCTAGTTTGTTACGAAATGATCTTGGTTCTCATGATAAGACCCTTATCTTATCGCTTAGTTCAACTACATCATTTCCCACCTCATTCTTATAGCCAAAGTAGTCATTATTGTACCTTAGAGTCTCTTCTCATTAAAATAAGGAATCCCCTTGAATTAATTAATGAGATCCATCGACTCTCCCTAAATTAATAGTATCCCCTATGCTCAACACCAACTTGCATATCACATCAGCGAGAGTTGTGTGCTTCAATGGTAGTAGTTTTCACATATATAATTCATGGCAGAAACACTTATGAGATACGAGAGTTCTCGATATGGAAACTTCATCATTATTCAAATTCACCCACCCATGTGGGATGTTAATCATCATCAACATTTCCTCTTTGTCATTTCGTAAGTCACCTTATAAAAGTTTTAATGGTAAAAAATAAGGAGAAAATCATTTAATTGGGGAAATTAGTGAGTAATACTATTAGAGATAAAAAAATTATAAATATTGGCTAAAGAAAATATTATTCCGGATTAATGGAGAAATTAATTTAAAATAATGATTACATCCAATTATAGAAAATTGGATAATTAATTATTGAGTAATTGGGTCAAAGGGTGCACAAGGAAATGGCTGAGGAAGTTAGAGGGTGCATTTATGAAAGTCAAAATGGTTAGAGGGTTCCCTCATGATGTTAGTGGATCAATAATTACCTAGTGAATGGTTTTGTGTGTTCTATAGTATTTTTCTATGGTATTGGAAAAAAGTGATAATGGAACATGGTTTTCATTGGCCCTGTGGTATTTATCCATGGTATTGATGACTTTTAAAGTATAAAAAGAGGAAAAAGTGAATGTAAATGACATGCTTATGAATATTTTTATTTTGGATGGTAAGGTTTTTTGGTGCTACCTAGTCTTGGGTGATGCTCCCCTTGACAACACTTGTGTGATGGCCCCCTTCTGCATCTAAGTAACCAAGGAATTGGTGAAGTGGTGGTGGATACTTTCAGTCCTTCTTATTGTGATCTAGTATCATTTTATTGCATGTGTTTGGATGTGCTACTTAGTCAATAATTGGATCATTGTTATGAATGTAGAGAGATCTACTCTTCATGGGTCCTTCTATTCTCTCTCCTCTCCATGTTAGGATTATAATCCTCACATGTCCAATTTGGTTAATTATGCCTAAAATCAGAGTCTTTTCAATCATTATTGAGTCACTAGTTCCATTGGGTCCCATGGCCTAATTGGACCACATGTACCAGTTACTACAGTGTGGGGAACACTTATTGAGGCTAACTTCCACTGACTACACTTGCATGTATCAGTTTAAGCGCCTCCTAGACCAACCCTAAAATTTAGGAGCCACTGGGAGTGTCGAAACCACCTCCTTCAGTTGAGTTCATTTGGTGACTATTTATGAGTCAATTACATTCAATTAGCACCAATAGTTGCATGGATGCATGTGGGAAGGCACATTTCCTCACCTACCACATTTAGTTAGACTAGTTAACTAATTCTATCTGATTAAGGCACTGATTTAGACAACTCAACCTATCTAGTCAAGCTATGATATTGACTTAGACACATCATGTTATCCATTTAGTTAGTCTGAGTTAACCAATTCGAATTTCCTCTCATATATTTGAATTGTCTTGTTATTAATACCAATGTATTACATTTTAAACATCATTCAGATTGTATCCATTTCTAGTTTTGATTAATGAAAGCATTTACAATAAAATTGCTTGTGTAATCTTCTTGCGATTTTTTCCTTAATTCATAGATTCTTGTGATTCAATTTTAATACGGTATCAGAGCCTGAACAGGACAAGGAATTTATTCTTCTACATATTTCCTACTAGATCAAAAATTTTGAGCAAAATTGCTCCCTCCAACACTGCACCAGAAGCGAAGAATTTACCGCATGAATCACCTTCACATAGCTTGATTGATTAAGCTATGTGTGAAGAAAATTCCAAAAGTGTAGGCTATCGAACTTACTTTTTTTTTTTGTAATTGCAGGTGCAACTTCATATGGACTCAAAATTATTAGTTCCTATTTTTGCTCCATCCACAAGATATTCAAAATGGAAGTTGAATATGATTTCATCTCTCAAGAGACAAGATCTCTATGAGGTGTCTATTGGACTTGGTAAAGAGTCTTATGAGGATGAGAATGACTAGATAAATGAAGGTGATAGAGATTTTGGAACAATGTTTCTGACCCTTTTCTCCAAGCTTGCACTACCTTGTTAAATTTGTTGAATACCCAAAGGATCTCTGGAAAACATTGGATAGAACCTTTGGCAAGCACAATGAGAATCATAATATAACTTTGGAGAGCACACCTAGTACCACAAGAGTTATTGATTAAAAATTATCAGCCTATACTCTCTTTGATGAAGTTGTTCAAGATGAAGAAGAAGCAAAATCTTCTACACAATCATTTTGAATGGAAGAAAGTCTTCTTGCAGTGACTCCTTCTCCTACTGCTCTAGAAGTTTATGAAATATTTGATATCTCATATTCTCATATGGTTGATACAGAATAAGACATTCAAATATATGATATTGAAGAAAAACTCTCCTTCAATTCTATGCAAATGCTCTCTAGTGCTCCTCGTTTATATTTTGTGCAAAATTTGCGAGTGACTGCTTCAGAGAATGAAGCCTGAAACTGATTTCTCTCCCTCGAATGTTGCTGCTGATGTGAAGATAAGTAATTATTTGGATATTTTGGAAATATTATTAAATTACAGGAGTGATCCATTCACTCTCATTGATCTTGAGCTTCCAGCAAATTCCTACATGATTGAATGCACTAAAATTCAGAATTTTGAAGAAGGAGAAAACTGTGCATCTACCATCTCGATGGACCACACTTTTGGATTTGATATGAACTTATTTTGATCTGATATGATCTTATTTGCATATGATCTAATGTGAACTTAATGGAACATGGTTTTCATTGGCACGTGGTATTTATCCATGGTATTGGATACTTTTAAAGTATAAAAGGAGGAAAGAGTGAATGTAAATGGCATGCTTATGAATATTTTTATTTTGGATGGTAAGGTTGCTTGGTGCTACCTAGTCTTGGGTGATGCTCCCATTGAAAATAGTCGGGTGATGGCCCCCTTCTGCATCTAAGTAACCAAGGAATCAGTGAAGTGGAGGAGGATACTTTCAGTCCTTCTCATTGTGATCTAGTATTATTTTCTTGCATGTGTTTGGATGAGCCTTTTAGTCAGTAATTGGATCATTGTTATGAATGTGGAGAGATATACTCTTCATGGGTCCTTCTATTCTCTCTCCTCTCCATGTTAGGATTATAATCCTCACAT
Organism: Pseudotsuga menziesii; assembly: GCA_001517045.1. Lineage (NCBI taxonomy): Eukaryota > Viridiplantae > Streptophyta > Pinopsida > Pinales > Pinaceae > Pseudotsuga > Pseudotsuga menziesii. The sequence continues at coordinate 308,208 of LPNX010659537.1, read as the reverse complement.
GTCCTTTTTGGTCAATTATTCCTAAAATAGGAGTCTTTTCAGTCGTTATTGAGTCACTAGTTCCATTGGGTCCACATGGCCTAATTGGACCACAAGTACCAGTTACTAGAGTGCGGGGAACACTAATTGAGGCTAAATTCCATTGACTGCACTTGCATGGATCAGTGTAAGCACCTCCTAGACCAACTCCTACAATTTAGGAGCCACTGAGAGTGCTGACACCAACCTCCTTCAGTTGAGTTCAGTTGGTGACTAGTTATGAGTCAATTGCATTCAGTTAGCGTTAGTATTTAAATGATAGCATGTGGGAAGGCACATTTCCTCACCTACCACATTCAGTTAGACTAGTTAACTGATTCTAATTGATTGAGGCACTGATTTAGACAACTGGAGCTAGATAGTTAAGCTCTGATAGTGACTTAGACACATCATGTTATCCATTCAGTTAGTCTGAGTTAACCAATTCGAATTTCCTCTCATATATGTGAATTTTCCGGTAAAAATTATCTAGATTGTATCCATTTTTACTTTTGATTAATGAAATCATTTACAACTGCAAATCATTATTGCATTGTTTCATATCATATTTTGAGTAAAATTGCTTGTGTAATCTTATTGTGAGTTTTTCCTTTATTCATAGATTCCCGTGAGCTCAATTTTAATACTCCATTCTATTATCTTGGTTGATGCTATCATTGCTACACTTATAAAAACCATATTCCGATTTATATGATCCATTATTGGTTTTGACATAATAAATAAATATCCATGTTCATCCTATCTCTTTTTTCTGTCTCTTTACTGCCTATTGTGTCTAAAAGCTAGTAAAAAGGATATAGTCTGCATATGTTGGTGTACCCAGAAGCCTTTGAGTAGAATTCAATGGTATATGATTTTGAAATATAAATGGTCCCAATATGTTGTGTAGTGGATTCTTGAGCTAGTGAAGCTCCAAGTGTTCTCTTCCATCTCTCTCTATTTTAATGTGTACAATTTTATGTGTAAAATTTATAATTCTTGGATTTAAATGAAAAACGTGTTTCCATATTGCTGTATAATGAATGAATATGATCATTGAAATATGTATTTACCTATACATGTCATTCTTACATAAAATCGTAAGCCTCTTGTTCCATTTGGAAGTATACGAACACACACACTCTCTCTCCTCACCCTTTCTACCCTATCTCTCTCCCACCCAAATGAACCTTTGTCACTTCATGAGAACTCATGTACATTTAAAAATTCCACCTACATCTGTACCCGGTACAAATCCCTTTCCTAGCCTTCATATCCTTCCCCTTTCCTTCTTTCTTCCCTTCCCTTGCTCTTTCACCAAACAAATCTGACTAGATTTTGCATTTCGATCACAGAGGTGACTTCTTCTCATTAAATTGCAAATACGAGACCAGATATGGAAACTAGATAGAAATTTGGTCCATATACAACCTTCATATTGGAAATTTGATCCCATTTGACCAGGTTAAAATTAGGTTGAAGACAAGGAAACTATGTAGTGCCAAACTGCTAAATTCCACTCACAGAGTCCCAAACAACCAAATAGACCTATGCCTTTTTCTATAGGAATTCATGTTATAGACCTTGATATTCCCGAGACTAGAAATCCTTTCCATAACCTTTATCTAATTTCCAAATCCTCCTACCCTTCTGAAACCCCATTTCTAGACTCTCCTTTGTCCCCTTGATTTAGTGTGTTTTCCTTGAAACCTAGAAGTGGACAATAATACTATTACAATTTATATCAGAGATGTAGAATCAAACCAGAGGCATTGTTTTAGAGTATTTGGAGTAGGTGTTTCTAACTATCCCTGGTTGGAAAATCACAGTGGTATCATATCTTAGCCACTTTCACTGAGTTTTGATTTGATGTGCCTAGATTTCGATTTGGGTACATCACATTGGTATCGGGGAGCTTTTCTCTTCTCCTATGGAAATTTGAAGAATAATTGCAGCCATGTCTTACTATGAGCAATATGAGGAATATTGTAGACAATATGAGGAAGAAAGAAGTTCATCTCACTGGTGTACATATAGGCTTATGGATTGTTCTTATGATCCTATGTATTATGATGATAGGAGGCCTTACTCTTCAAGCTCTCGATTTGTTGATACCCATGTTTAACCAAAGGAATATTTTGGTTACCTTGTTGCATATCATGCATTGAGAGAAGATATTCAGAAGAACCTCGTTGCATATCATGCATTGAGAGAAGATATTCAGAAGAACCTATATTTATGATTGCATTGAAGAGATCGAAATATTATTCTACTACCCATATTGTAGAGAAACAAAAGAGATTGCGCAAATGTTGGATAAGGTATGAAAGGTAGTTCCTACATGGATTCTAGCAAAGGAATCCAATGTTGATGATAATTATGTGGTTGTGCTCCCAAATCCATCCACAGTAAATGAGAAGAACCAAGATCCACCTAGTACTTCAGTAACAAAAGCAAAAGAAGAAGAAGAAAAAGAGAAATATTCCAAAGAGGCCAACAAGAATACAAAAGTACATGTGCCTAGGAAGTGCACATGAGGAAACATGTTTTGGTAGCTTGCACAAGGAGGAAAAGAACCATTGAAGCTCATCCAAAGATACATTCTACTGTGGACTTGGATATGAGAGCATATATTGATGGATTCTCTAATGAGATATCTATTGATGGGTGTCATGATGAGGTACCTACTGATGGGTTCCAAGGTTCCTTGGAGACATATACTTGTGGATTTCCATCACTTTATGTGTTTGACATAGAGATATTATTTAATGAGTCCCATAACTCACAGGTTCCCCGATCAATTTCACCATCACCACATGATATTCACGATGTTGATCCATTGATATCTTATGAGGAGGTTCGCTCTCAACCTTTTACCTTTCAAAGGCCACTCAATATGAGTGAAAGGAATATTAAGTAGGAATTACATGTTCTCCATGACACTCGTTCTTCAATTTCAAATTCTTTTTGTAAATTTTCTTCATTAGAGGAGCCACCTTCATTTGAATCCATGGAGAATATTCAGAAGGCATTGTCTACAATCAAAGGAATTTGTTTGCAATTTATTTCAGATAGAGATGATTTGCTTAAGATTGTGGATATGCATCATGGTGCATATTTGATGAATGTAGAGGAGGTTCAAAAGCTCACTCTTGAGTTGGAAACCGCCCATTATTCTTTGAAGAATACTCAATATTCACTTCAAGAATCTAAGATATAGAGTGAGCAGCTTCATCAGAAGTTTCCAAGATCGCATTGCTCCTCCTACTCTCACATGTTTGATTGCATTCTTTATTACATGGAGGAACCTAATGATATTGTCATGTACCAAATTTTGCATTGGTTTTCAATGGCCTAATCACATTTTCCATACATGAGATCTTTTCAAATTGATTATAAGGGTCAAATAATTGCCAAGGAGCAAAATTACTAGTTTCCTAGGTTGGGGGTGGAAGCTTTGGTATTTGGAATAAGGGGGAAAATGAATGATTTTTGAACATTAGAGTGGAATAAATATTCAATAAATTATCTAAATAAATAAATACAAGATGAAATTTAAGTGGAAATGTATTATGGAAACACATGGAGACTACAGGGCCCACACAAGCTAGAATTTATGTGCTACATGGCATCCTCCTCTTGCGATTTTGAATCCATGGGAAGTATAAATGTTATTGGATGATTTATAAGGATAATACACTTGTCCATATGCATAATAGGTCTAATTTTGGAGGAAATTTAACTTAAATGGGAAAGGAAGAGTCATTTTGGAGCTAGTGAGACACTTGGACTAGATTCCCTAGCTCTATGACAACAATGATGAAGATGCTATGACACCTATGAAAAAAATCAGATATGAAGGCTGAAATTTGACATATATGACATGTAAGGTAGAAATAGAGCATCCAAAAGCGATCTCATGTTATTTGAGGAAGCTCAATGGGATCCAAATCGAATTTGGGGAAGGTGGAAGGCTAGGAAAGGGAGGAAGCATGCCATATCATGAGGACACACCCAAATTCGAATTGGCTTGAGTTTGTGGATGGTTTGGGAATATTAGAAAGCTAAGGATGTTTATAAAATATAGGAATAAACCAAGATAATATCTTTTTATCATTTGATAAATTGTCATTTGTGAATTGTGAGAGCTACTGGATGACTAGTTTTCTTGCCTTAGCCTATTTCGAGGATGAAAGATTCCCATCCAAGTTGATGTTTGGAGAGGCCACTTAGGTATTTAATTAATATTTAATGGAGTATTATTTGTAGGTGTGATATACAGGGCTTCTTGTGGATTCTTCTATTGCAGCACTTTCTCTAAACCATTTCCCATTTTTATGGCATATTCTTGATCATGGAGGGATTGTGCTTTGGGTGATCTATTGATCTCTTTAGGGAATCTTATAATGCTCCATTATTTTATTTTATGATTTAAATTATATTTATTTCAATTTCATAAGAGTCCTAGGTCGAAATGCCAAAATATTTCAGGTAAAAATGTTAAACAATGAAGAAATAATGCCATTTCCCCACTATCTTGTTGTGCACCATTGCAATGCTAATGATTTCGAATTGGGAGATATTTTAATTGTACATTACTGATTGTAATAATATAAATATTATATTTTCTTCATTATCAGAAATTATCGGGTCTAAATATCAAATGGTTGTAAGGAAACGTTATTATTAATGAGCAAACAATGACCATTTCCCCACTACATTGATGTATGCTATGATAATGCTGATTATTTAGAATGGAGGAATGTATATATGATAAATGTATGATGAATGGAATGTAATTAATGTTTATTTAAAGTCTCATTACTTAAGAATTGGAATCCATTTTACTTATTTTTATTGCATTGGGAGAAGATTTGGTGCCTTTTCCCCAAGGGTCGAAATTGTTATTTGGGAGATGTTTTGGAAAGAGTCATAACAGACTGTATAAACTGAACCATGATGCATATTAGAATTAAAAAAATGTTCCTTACACATCCCCTTAATTTTTTCATATATTCGAGTGACTTTGGGATCATTTGAGAAGCCATTTTTGGTAATTACCCACGGGGGATTGGAGCCCCAATTTGCTAGTAAAGACTCCTACTTTGAACAGAACATTAAAAAAGTTTGTAGAAGTAATTGGTTAGTCATAAAAAATACCTGAAAATAATATTTAATTTCTAATATCATTCATGTAACTTCTAATAAAATTTTGGATGATTTGGGTCAATTTGGAGGTCTAGACATCAAAACTAGTTAAGGTTGAAATTGGGGAAAAAATGAAAAAATTGGTCATTGTAATAAAATTTCAAAAATGAGACAATACAGTGGTATCACAGCATGATATTTGCACCTAATTTCATCTGATATTTATGAGGACAATAATTTAGGGACCACCATTATATATTGAAACCCCAAAGTGCTTTTGTTGAAGAGGAAACTATGACTAGGGATGAAAAGGGAACCATATGATGGTGAGGAGCTTATAAAAATTATGGAACCTATATTTAAAGAAATGAACAAGAATATTATGAAAGGATTCAAATTTTTGGATATCCAAAGTTGGAAAAAATATATTCATTTTAAGAAAACCAAGGGGGGAAATGCATCAACTTGCTTCAAGGAAGGAAGGATGGCTCTTCCAATGAAGATATTTTCCAACAAGAATTTGACACCAATGCTTTAGTGTCATGGATTATTCTAAGGGAATATTGAATCTTATTTTCATTAATATTTAAGGACCCTTCAAGAAAATGAGGCTCTTACAAATGAATCTCCTTGTCTTCATTCTTCTTGCTTGGACCAACTTCATGAAGCTCAAGTGGTGATGGGGAAGTTCATCTTGTTTCTTCTTCAACTGCTACAAGGTATTAATTTTCATTTTTACTAGAAATTTGTATTGCAGAAACATTTTGAAATCTGATCTCTATGTTGCCAACATAGAGTTGTGAGGACCCATCAGTAGGTACCCCTTCATAGCTCAAGCATCCATCAGTAGATGCTCTTTGTTTCATTTCCAAGGTAGAATGTGTCTCGAAATTATCTTCAATATTTTCAATAGAAAATTATTCATACTCATGTAATGTCTCTTCATATTTTTGAGAGTCACTTGGGAGTTAATTTTGATCCTCTTCATGCACTACTTCTTCTACTTCACCTGTTTCAGAACTAGGTGGTTCATGGGTCTCCTCCATTTGCTCCTTCAAGCAAGATGATGCATTTTCCCCCTTGGTTTTCTTAAAATAAATATATTTTTCCCAAATTTGGATATCTAATTAGAATCCTACCATAATATTCTTTTTCATGTGTTCAAATATAGGTTCCATAATTTTTATAAGCTCCTCACCATCATACGAGGTTCCCTTTTCATCCCTAGTCATAGTTTCCTCTTCATCAAAATCAATTTTGGGTTTCAATATATAATGGTGGTCCCTAAATTCTTGTCCCAATAAATATCATACCACATCATGTTCCAATATCATGCTTTTATACCACTCTATTCTCCCATTTTCAAAATTTTATTACCATGACCAATTTTTTCACTTTTTCCCCAATTTCGACCTTAACTAGTTTTGATGTCTAGACCTCCAAATTGACCCAAATGCTCCAAACTTTTCTTAGAAGGTACATGAATGATATTATAACTTAAATATTATGTTCAGGGATGTTTTATTACCCTCCAATTAATTCTGAAAACTTGTTTAATGTTCTGTTCAAAGTAGGAGTCTTTACTGGCAAATTGGGGCTCCAATTTCCCCTAGGTAATTTCCGGAAATGGATTCTCAAGTGGTCCCAAAGTCACTAGAATTTATGAATAGAGACATATTATTTTAGGACTCTTTCCAAAATATCTCCTAAATCACAACTTCGACCCTTGGGGAAAAGGCACCAAATCTTCTCCCAATGCAATAAAAATGAGTAAAATGGATTGCAATGCTTAAGTACTGAAAATGAGACTTGAAATAAACAATAATTAAAGTCCATTAATCATAAATTTATCACATAATATGCATTCCTACATTCGAAATAATCAGCATTATCATATCATACATCAATGTAGTGGGGAAATGGTCATTGTTTGCTCATTAATAATAACGTTTCCTTACAACCATTTGATATTTAGACCTGAGAATTTTTGAGAATGAAGAAAAGATAATATTTATCTTATTAAAATCAGTAACGGACAATGAAAACCTCTCCCAATTTTAAATCATTAGCATTACAATGGTGCACAACAAGATAGTGGGGAAATGACACTATTTCTTTATTGTTTAACATTTTTACCTGAAATGTTTTGGCATTTTGACCTAGGAGTATTATAAAATTGAAATACAGAGAATTTACATTAGAACACAAAATAATGGAGCATTAGAATATTCCCCAAAGAGATCGATAGCTAACCCAAACTGCAATCCCTCCATGAGCAAGAATATGCCATAAAAACAGGTAATGGTTGAGAGAAAGTGACACAATAGAATAATCCACAAGTGAACCTATAGATTAAACCTGAAAATAAGAATCCATTAAATATCCATGAAATACCTGAGTGGCCCTTCCAAACATCAACTTGGATGATAATCTTTCGCCCTCGAAATTGGCTAAGGCAAGAAAACTAGTCATCCAATAACTCTCACAAATCACAAATGACAATTTATCAAATGATGAAAAGCTATTCTCTTGGTTTATTCCTATATTTTATAAACATACTTAGCCTTCTAAGTTTCCCAATCCATCCACAAACTCAATCCAATTCTAATTTGTGTGTGTCCTCATGATATGCCATGCGTCCTCCCTTTCCTAGCATTCGACCATCCCCAAATTCGATTTAGAGCTCATTGATCTTCCTTAAATCACATGAGAGCTCTATTGGATGCTCTATTTCTATCTAACATGTCATATATATCAGATGTCAGCCTTCATATCTAATTTTCATCATAGGTGTCATAGCATCTTCATCATTGTTGTCATAGAGCTAGGGAATCTAGTCCAAGTGTCTCACGAGCTCCAAAATGACTCTTCCTTTCCAATGTAAGTTACATTTCCTCCAAATTTATACCTATTATGCATATGTACAAGTTTATTAGCCTTATAAATCATCCAATAACCTTTATACTTCCCATGGATTCGAAATTGCAAGAAGAGGATGCCATGTGGCACATAAATTCTAGTTTGTGCGGGCCCTGTAGTCTCCATGTGTCTCCATGCTCCATTGCCACTTAATTTTTCTCTTGTATTTATTTATTTACCTCCTTTATTAAATATTTATGTCATTCTAATGTTCAAACACTATGTTGATGTATTTGTAACTTCGTAATGTATTCACTTGTATATCTTATGTATTGTACCCCGATGTTTATTCCGAGAAGTATCTATAATGTAATTGAGTCATGTCATGCCTCGATGTTCTGATCAAGAGATTAAATAATGTAAAAAATTCATGTAAAGCCATTGAGGTTAACCCTCCATTGTATATCAGGGAAATAGTCCCCACAATTGTGTCAAGGTTAACCCTCCTTGTTGATCGGAGGGAAAATTCCCCACAGTTGTGGGGAACTAGGGTTATTATACTCTCCTAGAGATGTTGGCCCTAGTAAGTAATTGTTAAGTGGGGCTGACATGTTGAAGTGGAAATTAAGTGAAAGAAAGAATATAAATAGAGAGTGAGCCTCTCTATGTAGTGCACACACACTCACTCATTGGGGCGCATGAGTGAGAGAGGAGAAGCTCTCTCAAGTGAGAGAGAGAAAACAAGCTGTTGGAGATCATCTTTATGTTTTCAGGTTTTACTGCTGCCATTGGTGCTCATTCTATCCTTGAGAAAGTTGCGGGGTTTTCTCCTTTATGGTTTCCCGAGGAAAATTCTTTGTGTCTCTTGTCTCTTGTTTTTATTGCTGTGCATGTTATTCTCTCATATACAATCCTAAGATCATATTGCTTAAATGATAAAAATATAACATGGTATCAGAGCTAACCCGAGAAGAAGAAATTGTGCAGCTACAGAAGCTATGGATTCTTACTTTTTGGGTCTCTCTTCACAATCCATCAACAAAAGTATGCTAGGATGACTCTCCATTGAAGGAAGCATCTTTCTATCGAAGCAGAATTTGATTCCACACCTTTTCAGTTTTTGGTGCGGGAAATTAGGGATTTTTACAAAAGAAGAATTTTTGAGTGATCCCCTCTCCTCATTAAAATCAAATTTTAAATACCTGGGTCGATATTTTTGGTTGGGTGTAACTCTGGGAAAGTCAAACCCTAGTTTGCCCAGGGCTAGAAAAACCCTAAATACTAAAACTGATAAGTTTTGGTAAATTCGCTATATACCAGTATTGCAGAAGTCTCAGGGGCCGAAAATATCACAGGTTGAAGATAAAATCCTAATGTACACTGTGTCCATGTTTCAGCCTCATATTCACTATATTCTAGGAGATATGATTCCTCCAAGTTAGGGTTCCATCCTCTTCAAGGACTCATCCCTAAATAGGACACCTGGGGAGAATTACTATATCTAGGGCTACAAAGGTACAAATCAAATTTATCAAGATGTTACAGAAAGGGAATAGAATTTAGTTTCTGTTTAAGAAGTTTGAAACCCCGAAGATGAAACAGTGACACGTGGCAGTCTGTTCAACTTCGCTATGCTGAACAATCCTGAAACAAGTCACCTTGGGAAAACACTCATAAGTACCAATTGGTGAAACCAATTCTGATAAAACCTGTGGTGTTGGAACAAGGACAGAAGAGGATACCTTGGTTATAAATTTTAGACATAGAGGAGCAATACTTTCATATATACCATGGAATTAGTATTAGGAATTTCTGTAGAAGAAATTGGTAAACTAGGGCTTCCTGTTTCGAGAGCTTCCCTCCATTGATTTCAGAAAAGGAGTACATTGGACGGCTCACATTGAAGAGGTATATATTTCTATCCAATTAGATCTGAATGATTCCAATTTTTGAAAATTAGGGTTTCTCTGACAAACCCTAGATCAACCAGCTCCGAAACTAGGATGGACACCTCAAATCGGTAAGATCTAATATTTTTCTATTTTCATTTAAGGTTCTCATTTCAAAGTGATCTATCACATCAGCTTGATGAAAATCTTGGTGAGGCTGACAAATTCCAACCATGGAAGTATAGGATGTCACTAGTTCTTAAAGGAAATGAATTGGACACCTACATAAGTAGAGAGGTTCCAGTTCCAGAGGGAGATGAGGCTAAAAGCCTTACACAAGAAGAACTTGGTAAAGGCCAAGAAGATCATTGCTTATTCAATTATGGATCAACTTGTACCACAAGTGTATTCTCTAAAGACACTGAAAGAGATGTTTTATTCCTTGACCAAGCTATTTTAAGGGAAGAACATAAATCAGAAGATGACCTTAAGAAATTAGTTGAAGAATGTGAAGATCCAGAATGCAAAGTCCATACGGTCATACTCTACAAGGGTCTCTCAAATCAAAGAACAACTTGAAGCGGTAGAAGAAGAAGTGGAGAATGTAGAGGTTGTGATAACCACCTTAAATGGCCTCCCAATATTATGGGATTCATTCATTCGAGGAACGTGTGCCAGAAGGAAGTGATTACTTTTAGAAGACTCTAGGAAGAAGAAGCTCGACTCATAATAAGAGAAGAGAAGATGGGAGCAACCGAATATCAAGCTCTCACCATCCAAATAAGATCCCTCAAGCAATGAGGAATATGAAGAGCTCAACTCTTGAAGAACCTCTTATCCATCTTAGCATTTGGATAAGAAACGATGCTATTATGAATAAAGAATATGATGAAACTGAAGGCTCAAGAATGGGTCTACCCAAGAAACAAATAAAGATAAGTATTCGATTGTCATTTCATGATATTGTTTTTGTTATGCATTTGTTTATATTCAGTTGATGATTATGCATGATAGAATGTTTGCATTAATGAAAGTATAGTACTAATATGCATGTAATGGGTAAGTAGCTCATGGTGCTATAGAACTCTCCATTGCTACTTATCTAGAATGAAACCTCTTTGTTGACATATTGGATTAGTGCACAATCTCAATGTTGTCCTGGTAGAGATGGAAGGCATCTAGAAAATTTTCTGTGAGATATGGATGAATGTTGTATTGGCTAAAATAGTTGCATGATCATATATTTATGCATAAGAATTTTCCATTATGAATATGCCTTATGAAATGTTTCTAACCATACAACTAATGCATTTGAATTGTAGGAAAGATCATGTATAATCACCTACAAGCAAAGAAGGATGATACTTGTTCTGAAGAACAAGTGACGTCAGTTCAAGAAAGAATCCAAGATGAAGAATAATATGATGATACTTTCAAAGAAGAGATCTCAGACACAGTGCAGTTATGTAACACTGTTGAGCGACATCATTGATGAAGAACCTTATAAAAAGTAGCTAAGAAGAAAGGGAAGGAGTGTATCAGTTCAAGAAGAATGATGTCTAGGATGCAGTATCGAGACCTAAAGAGAAGTTCGTAGTTCCATCATGCAGTAAATGGAAACATCATGGTATACAAGGTAAGATTCGTAGCACGAGGCTTCTCATGGAAAGAAGGCATAAACTACGAAGAGACATTTGCAGCCACTATAAGTTAAGACACATGACATGTAGAATCATGTGTTCAAATGAAAGAAGGCCTTGTATGAGCTCAAGAGAAACCCATGGGATGACACATACATGATGAGATTGATGAAGATATTAAACTTTGCTACAAGGTTTAAGATGAAAGCCTATAGAGGATTACAATCTCACAGATGGGTGTGACAAGAACTTTTGAAAAATATTCAAGATAGAGGATCCTGGTATCCAGTGACCCTAGATAGATACATAGAATATTAGTAGCATAGGAAGCTACTTATCACTCAGGTATAGAATGTTTCAGTGCATAGAGTACGAAAGACATAGGGAGAATGATGCTTCGCTTTAGAGGGAGTGACTGAAAAAGACCCTGAGGTTCGACATGGTAAGACAGGATGGACAAATTACTAATGACTCTAGGCTTTACTGAGAGTAAAGTGGATTCCAACCTTTTCTTCAAGGTTGAAGGCAGAAGACCAGTGATGCTCCTAATATATGTTGATGAATTGTTCCTAAAAGAAAAGAGGAACTCATTAAAGTTGCAAGAAGGAGACTTACTGCCGAGTTCGAGATGAAGGACTTGGACATGATGCACTACTTTCTAGGCATGGACGTGTTGCAGAATGCAGATGGAATCTCCTTGAGATAAGGGATGAGGGACCGCAAATCCATGACCAGATGTATGGCATCGAACATGAAGCTATTGAGTGATGCTTCATCAGATTCGGTTGATGCCATGATGTATCTTTAGATGATTTGTTCCTTGATTTACCTGATGAATATGAGACCAGATATTTGCTTTGTTGGGAACACATTGAGACATGTTCACCTGATGGTTGCAAACCATGCAGTGAGGTACCTGAAGGGTAAAGTTGATTATGGGCTAAAGTATGAGGCGAATCAGAAGATTAACCTAGAAGGTTATGTGGATTCAGATTGGGCAGGTAGTGCCATTGATAGGAAGAGATATTTAAGGTGCTGCTTTAGTATGGGATCATGTATGATCTCTTGGTTTAGCAGGAAATAGTCTTGTGTGGCATTGATTGCAGCTGAAGGAGAGTATGTCGCAGCTTATTCAACTAGTTGTGAGGCAGTATGGTTGAGGAAGCTAGTGTCTGATTTATTTGATCTCCAATTGGATGCTACTTGTATATATTATGACAACTAGAGTTGTGTGAAGTTGTCTAAGAACCCGATGTTCCATGACAAGTCGAAACATATCGAGATAAAATATCACTATATCATGGATATGGTGCAAAGAGGAGCAATGAAGCTCCAGTATGTTGCGACGGACAAACAGATAGCTGATGTGTTGACTAAGCCATTGGCCAGAGTGAAGTTTGAGTACTTTAGGGAGATGCTTGGTGTTCTCCATATCGAGGTTCCCCCCAAGGGGAAGTGATGAATCCGTGAGCCATTTTGACATGGTGAGAGGATTGGTTCCTTCCATGGTCAGATGTATGTGTTGAGAAATTATGAGGTGACTGTGGGATGTGTTCCCATATGATCATATATAAGTGTCGAAGGCCATTCTCTAAGAGAATGGAGGCACCTGGTAAGTTACCAGGAATTTGAGTCTGGGACTGAGTCTCAGCTTAAGTGATGAGAGGCCATTCTTTGGGAGAATGGAGGCACCTGGTCAGTTACCAGGAATTTCAATATGGGACTGAAGCTTATCTTAAGTGCTGAGAGGCCATTTTATGGAGAATGGAGGCACCTGGTCAGTTACCAGGAATTTCATTCTGGGACTGAATCTCAGCTTAAGTGCTGAGAGGCCATTCTCTGGGAGAATGGAGGCACCTGGTTAGTTACCAGGAATTTCAATCTAGGACTGAGATCCATTCTAATGTGACTGCAGGATGTGTTCATTTCACATGATCAAGTATAAGTGCAGACTCCCTTCTAACATGGTTGATGTGTTCATCCCATGCTCAGATATAAGTGTTGAGCCCTTCTTACATGCTTGATGTGTTCATCCCATGGTAAGATATAAGTGTTTGTACTTTCTGACATGGTTGATGTGTTCATTCCATGGTCATATGTGAGTGCTGGGCCTTTTTGACATGGTTTATGTGTTCATCCCATCGTCAAATGTGAGTGCTGGCATGCCTTTCTGACATGGTTTTCTGTCTTCATCCCATGGTCAGATGCAAGTGTTGGGTGAGCCTTTTTTACTGGGTTAGATATAAGTGCTGAAGAAGATGAATACCTACATGGAGGCTAGGCCTACAACCAGCATGAAAAAGGGTTGGCTCTATAGAACTTCTTGTGACGGGAAGAATGAAGAGATAGCACCATTTGATTGAGATAGAGGAAGCAGTGATAATGATGATGATCCAACTTTGACAATGATCCAGTGATGATCCAGTTTTGATGATGATCCAGTGATGATCCAGTTTTGATGATGATCTAGTGATGATGATACAGTGATGATCCAGATCTAGTGATGACTTGACGATGAAGATGACTTGAATATGAATATGACTTGATGATGATCCATATGATATAGAGAAGAAGCCTTGTGCTGATAAATTGTGTCGACAGAATACCTTCCTAGTTAAGAGGGAGTGTTGATGTATTTGTAACTTCAGAATGTATTCACTTGTATATATTATGTATTGTACCCCGATGTTTATCCCGGGAAGTATATATAATGTCATTGAGTCATGTCATGCCCTGATGTTCTAATCGGGAGATTCAACAATGTAAACAAGTCATGTAAAGTCATTGAGGTTAACCCTCCATTGTAAGTCAGGGCAATAGTCCCCACAATTGTGTCAAGGTTAACCCTCCTTATTGATCGGAGGGAAAATTCCCCACAGTTGTGGGGCACTAGGGTTATTATACTCTCCTAGAGATGTCGTCCCTAGTAAGTAATTGTTAAGTGGGGTCGACATGTTGAAGTGGACATTAAGTGAACGAAAGAATATAAATAGAGAGTGAGCCTCTTTATTTATTACACACACACTCACTCATTGGGGCACATGAGTGAGAGAGGAGAATCTCTCTCAAGTGAGAGAGAGAGAGAACAAGTTGTTGGAGATCATATTTTTGTTTTTGATTTTTACTACTGCCATTGGTTCTCATTCTATCTCTGAGGAAGTTGCGGGGTTTTCTCATTTATGGTTTCCTCGAGGAAAATTCTTTGTGTATCTTGTCTCTTATGTTTATTTCTATGCATTTTATTCTCTCACATAAGATCCTAAGACCATATTGCTTAAATGATGAAAATATAACACATAATTCATTTCCCCCCTTATTCCAAATCCCAAAGCTTCCACCCCAACCTAGGAAACTAGTAATTTTCCTCCTTGGCAATTATTTGACCCTTAGCATCAATTTGAAAAGCTCTCATGAATATGGAAAATGTGATTAGGACATTGTGAACCAACGCAAAATTTGGGATATGACATAGATGGTGGATCATGAGGTATGTTCTATTTCATTTTTTCTTGAGGAGACTATGGATGAGCTTGATGAGATCCAAGCACATGTCACTGGAAATAGAGAAATTGAGTTCTCTCATGGAGTGAGTCCTCTCTTCATTGAAGAGTCAAAACATATTCTTTGTATTGGACTAGCCCTTTATGGAGTTGACGAATCCACATATTTGGTGGATAATTTCTGCATAGGGTTGGTTTATCCTACTTCATCCTACACTCCTACTTCTTTCAATTTTCATCCTAATGAAGTTTGGGTGAAGGGTTTTTTTTTCTTTTGGTTCCACATGAAGAGTATGAGACTCCTACCCTTCATGATGATCCTATGTTATGTGCACCATTTCATTTTGAGCAACATTTACATCCATTGTTACATTTTTATGTCCCTTTTATTCTTAGATGTACTTCTTTGAGCCACTTGGAGGATCCTTGTTTGATTGATGCATATTATTCATCCATTTCTTGGATGAGAGAACACATCATGAGACATCCTGATACATCATATTATTTCTTGAATCATTATGGGACATGGAATCGTCACTTATGTCATTGGATCATATTTGATTGGTATCTTCATGATTGTGCGCTTTTGGCACATGGTGATTTTCTTTCTTGGAGGAGAAAGCTTCTTGAGTGCTCTTTGATGGATGATTACTTTAGCCATATTTGGAGTGGGATATATTTGTATCATTTCACTATGTTTCATGATGATTTATATATCCTTGTGATTATGATGTATGGGAGAATGCATAGTATAATTGGGGATCCTGGCATCTTTCCCCATGATGTATTGATTTGTATCACTCTCTTTGATGATGTCTATTGGGGAATATTTTGCATCCCACACTTTCTATATTTGCTTGTATTAGCACTACTTATTGATAGAGTGTGCAAGCATTGTGACCCTGGCATCAAATACTTGATTGCTTTTATTATGATGGCATTGTGCACTAGGAGAGTGCACCAACAATGGGACATTAGTATCTTCATGCATTATATTCAGTGCACTTTGAGACTTGTGGTGGTCATTGTATTGATTAAGCTATCCTCTTTTCATGAGTTCATATCTGCAACATATGGTGGTGTTTTCCTACATGGGAAGCAGTTTTATATATGGACTTATGAAATTTTTGTAAGGTGTTCACAGTGCTTCAATGAGACTCCTTATGCAAGTCTTCCATATGTCATAGGAGGATATATTCCACATACTGTATTCATGAGGATAATTTGGGATCCTAGTATTTGTACTGAGTATCCAGATTGAGTACATGGTCAGATGGTGGTGCAGATGGAGCTATGATTTGAGAGGATTATTCTCAAGGTGTACTTGGGGATTTTAGAGAATCATATGGATAGCACACTTTATATGTTCATTCATTATTCTCCATGCGTTGAGTATTATGTGTGACATTGTTCTCCTAATTATTGATGATGAGTCTCTATAGCAATTGGTTTGGATGTGCATGGATTAGTGCATAGATATATCACTTCCTTCATTCAATGTATGCATGTATGTCCCATAGTGTAGTGAATATGGTGGTGGAAGAAATTGATTATGTGATGGTATTTCCCTATTGTTTCTTCATTGCTTGAGGACAAGCAAATTTGGGAGGGGAGGAATTTCATGTCCCCATATTTTTCATGGTTTAAAAATTGCCTAAGTCGCCTTAGAAAAATTATTAATGGTGACAAATAAGGAGAAAATAATTTAATTGGGGAAATTAGTGAGTAATATTATTAAAGCTAAAAAATTGTAATTATTGGCTATGGAAAATATTATTCTGGATTAATGGAGAAATTAGCCAAAATAATTATTACATCCAGAGAAAATAAAAAAATAATTATTGAGTAATTGGGTCAAAGTGTGCACAAGGGAATGGCTAAGGAAGTTAGAGTGTGAATTTATAAAAGTCAAAATTGTTAGAGGCTTCCCTCATGAAGTTAGTGGAGCAATAATTACCTAGTGCATGGTTTTGGGTGTTCTATAGTATTTTCCTATGGTATTTGAAAAAGATGATAATGGAACATGGTTTTTATTGGCCCATGGTATTTATACATGGTATTAGATACTTTTCAAGTATAAAAGGAGGAAAAGGTGAATGGAAAAGGGATTCTTATGAATATTGTTATTTTGGATGGTAAGCTTGGTGCTACCTAGTCTTGGGTGATGCTCCCCTTGACAAAAGTTAGGTGATGACCCCCTTCTACATATAAGTAACCAAGGTATTAGTGAAGTGGAGGAGGATACTTTCAATCCTTCTCACTGTGATCTAGTATTATTTTATTGAAGGTATTTGGATAAGATACTTAGCCAAGAATTAGATCATTGTTTTGTATGTAGAGATATCTACTCTTCATGGGTCCTTATATTCTCTCTCCTCTCGATTCTATTCCCTTGGTTGCTTCTATCATTGTTGCTACTAGAAAAAAATTATTATGATTTATATGATATATTTTTGGTTCTGATCTAATAAATAAATATCCATGTTCATCCTATATCTTTCTTGTGTCTCTTTACTCCCTATTGTGTCCAAATTAAAAGGATCTAGACTCCATATGTTGGTGTACCCAGAAGCCTTGGATTATACTTCAGTGGTAGCTGATTTCGAAACATAATTGGTCCTAGTACGTTGTGTAGTAGATTCTTGAGCTAGTGAATCTCCAAGTGTTCTCTTACATTTCTTTCTATTTTAGTGTGCACCATTTTATGTCTAAAATTGATGATTCTTGGTTTAAAATGACAAATGTGTTTCCATACCCCTATATTATGATAATTGAAATATGTATTTACCTATATATTCAACTCTTACAAAAAATTGTAAGCCTCTTGTGCCATTTGGAATTCTATAAACACACACACACTCTCTGTCCTCACCCTTGCTACCCTATCTCACTCCCAAATCGCCCAAATAACCCAAATGCACCCTTGTGACTTTCCTGAGCATTCCTGTACATTTAAACATCCCACATGTAGACATAACCTTCATAAAAACCCATGATAACCTTCATATCCTTACCCTTTCCTTCTTTCTCCCATGCCCATTGTTCTTTCACTAGAAAAATATGACTAGTTTTATCATTTCGATCACAAAGGTGATTTATACTAATCCAATCACAAAAATGAAACTAGATCTAGAGACTAGATAGAGAACTAGTTGATATAAAACCTTAATATTGGAAATTTAATCTCATTTGGACTAGTTAAAATTGTGTTGAAGACAAGGAAACTGTGTAGTCCCAAACTACTAAATTCCACTCCCGGAGTCCAAACATCCAAATCGACCTCTAATTTTTTCTACAAACATTCCTGCTACAGACCATGATATTCCAGAGACTAGAAACCCCTTCCATATCCTTTCCCTAACTTCAAAATACTCCTACCCTTTTGAAACCCCATTTCTAGCATCTCCTTTTCCCCCTTGAGTTAGAGTGTTTTCATTGCAACGGAGAAGTGAACAATAATCCTATTGGAATTTATATCATAGTTGTAGCAGAAAACTAGAGGCATAATTTTAGATTATTTGGAGCAGGTGTTTCAGACCATCCTTGGTTGGAACATCACAGTGGTATTTAGAGCTTAGCCACTTTGGCTTAGTTTTGATTTGATGTGCCTATATTTTGATTTGGGTATATCAAACCCTTGTCCAACATTAGTAACACCACCAATAGTCCAAGTCTCATATATTGATCGAGGGATTGATTCCCCCTTCATCCTTCAAATCCACAATTTTGAGAGCTAACCCCTCAGTCTCTTACAATAATCTAGTTTGATAAATTTTCACAAGCATAGGAATGCCTATCCTCTTTATATAAAATATCATTTATTCGTTACAATTTCAATGGTCATCACAGACAACCTCCATCAAGGTAAGTAATTTTAACCAAAATACTTCATAACTTACTAGAATAGGAGAGAAATAAATGATGATGTATTTTGGTAGTAAGAGAAAATCAATTCATTTTTGTGATGGAATTACTTTTGGAGGAAACATGAAAAAAATGTGCCAAGTGCTTTCACTAGGAATGAAAAATGAACTTGAGATGTTACTCTATGATTGGTGAATTATCATTCCATCTTGGTTTACATATTTCTCAATTCATCAAAGGAATATTCATTTCACAAACCAAGTATAATAAGGAAATGTTGAAGAAGTTCATAATCGAATCTTGTGCACTAGTTAGCACAGCCATGGTCACAAGTTATAAATTGAGAAAAGATGATGAATATGTGTCAGAAAATCAAACAATGTACATGTCACTTATTATAATCCTAGTATATGCAACAAGAACAAGGAAATACATTATGCAACGAGTAGGTTTGGTTGCATGGTCTTAAGCTGCACCAAAACAAACTCATGTGCAAACACTAAAAATAATTTTCAAATATCAAAAGGGAACCTTATACTTTGGTCTGTGGTATTTAGGAGGTGAAAATTTTACTCTAATAACATATACAAATGTTGAATGGGTAGGTAGTTTTGCTAATAGGAGAAGCACAAGCTCGGGGCGGGTGGGGGAGCATCCATTTGTCATTGATGTCAAATGGGGAGAGTTGTAGACGAGGGGGAAGTTGCATATAGAGGGACATTTTTTTCTATGCATGGTATACTATGATATTCATTGTAGGATTTCCATCATTGACAAATTGGGGGGTTTCTTGGAATTATTATCAATGATGTCAAAGTGTTAATGTTGTCATTAATGTCATATTAAGGCATTACATTGAACATGTCGTTATTAATGTTACGTTAATAAATTTTCAAGAAATGGGGGCCATATTTAGATTAATATACTATTAAAGAAGGGGTGCACATGAGAAAGTAAAATGTCAAATGGTGGTTATAATTTTTACCTCCACGAAGGAACAAGTTCCTCCGTTATCCAAAATTTTACTTCCATATTCTCTTCAGGGAATTATTAGGTTCATGTCTAGTCTAGATAAATTTTGGAAGTATCTTGCATATGCTTCCTTCCATTAATCATAGGTATGTCCCACTGCTTGGAACTAGTTCTCTTTCCTGCAACACTTTTTGCCTCCTTTGTGTACTATACACAATTTTATTCCTTTTTCAAGCTTTTCAAATATGAAAAAGAACAAAAAACAATCATAAAACATAAGAAACCGGATGAGAAATGATATCACTTTCTTTTGGAAGTTGTCATGTTGTTATGTGTCGCCTTTGAACAAAGCACATTCCATTCATCCATTGGTTGGGTTACTAGTATGGCATTAGGAGTTATACTCATTATTCTAAGTTTTCTCCATCGACTAGTTATGCTTTTAGTCCCTATAGAGCCTCTGTTGATTCTTCATGTGTCATAGAGTTGTCCAAGTATGAATTTTGAGTATATGCTTCATATGATTCTTCATATACCTTATTCTCTTGCTTGAAGGAAGTTTTAGCATGAGTTGACCTCTCCTCAGTTATCGTGTCTCTGCATGTCGGCCGTTCCCAATACTATTGTTACTAGTTCATGCACATTTTGTTCATCTGAGTTATTCCAAATTATCCAGCATTGTTGTGTACCTCACATTAATTGATTAGGGATTACTAATTCCCTCCTTCTAGTGGATTCAATTCCATATACTTCAGAACATTTATTCTGGAATAGGGATCTAGATTCTGTTGAGTTCCTTGAGACTTGCAGTCATCAATGGTAGGGTCTCGACACCTCTATTCACACTTGTTTGTTTACACTCTATACCTTTATTCCCATTATCATTATCGGTGGGATAGCTCTCGTCTGTTAACGGTATACATCAATGACCAGTAATTAGATGATGGTCCATCATGTTTGACTAATACACCTTGATTCACATGATGGAGTATCTACTAGTGACGATTTGTGTCGAAGACCTCTGAGCTTGGTGGAATTCCATATATACAACCTCCTTGATCGTGCTAATATCTATGATATTTCATATCTCATGAATAGATTTCGGTGTACCATTTGATGTCTTCATTCAGTATGAAGACCTTACTTCACTATATATTGTACATGGTGATGACCACTCATGAAATATGTTTATTATTCCTATTCATGGCCATTGTATTGTTATGTATATGGGACTAATATGTATACTTCATATATGTAGTCATGTGTAGAGATCTATCATTGTATTATACTTACTAGTGGCTGGTTTTTTCCACCTGGGTCTCCATTACTCCACTTCTAGTACTATTATAATGTATTTCGACCATCGTGCATCTCCATGACCTCACACATTAGGGGGAATATGTTATAGAATGATTTTCCACACCTGATACATCATGCTTTGATAGCCTATCCATGTCCTTATTGTAATAACTAAAAAATTCGTAAAAAATTAAAAAATTTCATGTGACATAAAATGTCAAATATGATATGCTAATTTACCACTAACTGTTAGCAGATAATTAACTAGTTTGCAAGAGAAACAAAGATTAATTCTTTATAAGATTCTGTATAACTTAGAGGATTATGTTTAAAGTTGTGTTAGCACTGTTTCAACTTAGTAGTTGTATATTTCCAGAAAGTAGAAAATAAATCCATTTTTTACTAATGCTAAGTATACTATTGTTTTCTTTTGTCAAGTAGATAAAGTTTCTTAGGTGTGATCGGGGCTTACTTAGCTTATAGCTAACACAGTGGGACTGATGGCTCTTTACAGGTTTTAACAGGTAAGCATATGTTCCAGTTAAATAATTTATATTTTCAGGTCAAGAAGATACTTCTCTAGCATAAATATGATGCTATACTTAGAATTTTTAAAATGTATCTAGTCTCCATAAGAGGTAGCATTGATCTTATTTATTTCGTCAAAACTCCACAAAGATGTTAAAAGCAAAAATACGTACGCATGGGTTAAACTGCATGACCAATTACTATCAAAATGAAATCAAATCATCTTGATGATTAAGATTAATTCTAAAGAATACTTGTACCATTGATCTTATTTATTTCGTCAAAACTCCACAAAGATGTTAAAAGCAAAAATATGTACGCATGGGTTAAACTGCATGACCAATTACTATCAAAATGAAATCAAATCATCTTGATGATTAAGATTAATTCTAAAGAATACTTGTACTCTTTCTTATAGTAATTTTGGTCTAGAGTTTAAATAGGAAGAACCAAAGTTCATAGGTTTATGCTTAGATCAGTCAACAACAATTGGAGTTTGGTTTTTGATCATAAATATTTGAATTCCTTTTGTAAATATGAAGAAAATACTCTATGCTGTTGAACTATAATTTTTATATATCTTATCCATGAGTTTTGTTTCTAAGGATTCTTATGCCATCCTATTCATTAGATGTATATCACATTTACCCTTATCCTAAGGTTTTATAATTAAATGTTTTTCTCAAAATATAAATAAAACTATATTGACTCTTAATTGTATATTCATTGTTTAGATGTTTTAGAGTTACAAATTGAGACTCTTATATAAGTATGAGGATTGAATTTACTTGTGTCCCCAACTACATCCTACAATAAAAGAATTGGATTAAGATTCTCTTCCTAGTTGAAAGAATTTTTCTTTAAACTTTTACTGTTCTTACTTTGAATCTTTTTTACTTGTATCTTATGCTTCAATTACTGGTGTACACATTAGCTATAAACTACACCTTTAGACTAGGATGTTTAGTAAAATCTTGAGATAAGGTTGTTGGTTAATATAATATAGGATATCTTATTATTGCTTTGGTCCTAGTTAACATTTTACTCTCCAACCCTAACAATTCTAAATGCTAACATTATATCTCCTTTTTAATATAGTTTAATATTAAACATACATCCTTAACATATGTTTTATTAAACATAGTTAACAAAAGAAACTACCCTATCTTGACTTTTAACAAAACCCTAAAATAAATTTCATATCTTAATTATATAGTTGATAAACTAAGCATCGAATAATCAATGGTGTAATACATTATTAGCAATCAAAGGAATTATATTGTTTAAAAGATTATTGATTTTGATTTGCAATGATTTTGATGCAGATTAGAATTGCATACCCAACTATTGAATTGCACCCACGATGAGGAAATAATTTTGAGGACACGTGGAGATGTTTTGTCCACAGCTTGAGTTGACTTATAAAGAAAACCCTAATTGTTCCTTTCACATTGTAAAAAATCCTTCGATTGGTGCGGTCGAGCTGCGAGATCATGGCCGCCATAACCCTGCAATAACCTCCGATGTGTAACTATCTTCCATAAAAAGACCGTGAGCTTGTCTCGATGAGGATATAAGGTAGTTTTCAATGCTTAAGACTCCTGTGGAGAAAATGTGTGTAGAAATTGTTTTTCTTCACTGATTCGAGGACTGAGTTGGTGTTTAAGACAGAATATAGTGGATAGATTTTTAATCCATGAGTGTTCTTCATTATGGTTGGAGTATTGCTCGTTTCCTTCGAATTCCTGACTTAGGGTCTTTAGTTGCACTCGGCGTCTTCTTAGCTTCTAGATTTACCCTTCGAGGTGCCATTGAGCTGTCTCTGGTGGCTTGTTTCCATGATTTCTCCAAATGAGAACACTGCCAGGTAACTACCCATCAAGAGTTTAGTTTTACAACAAAGTTTAATTACAATTACAAAGTAAAGGCTGTAACTAAATACTTGTTTTCCTGCGTAGGTTTCTCTCCCAGCTTGAGGTGCTAGCTTCTAGCTCAACTCTCCAACCTTCGGCCACACAAAACCCTGGTAAGCCCCAATTGTACTGAGGTTTTTATCCTACATTGAGTTGTGGTGGTTGGAAATATATGAAGCTCCACTATGTTCGTTGTGGCTCGGCCTTGGTTTACTTGTTAGGTTAATACTTCATGTTGTTTTGTTTTTATACTATTTAAAACCATAGAGGTTATTATGGGCAAGAATCTTGAAGGCTGTTGTAGCCGTGACTTCGGATTTTCTTGAAGAAGAGCCTCATGGCCTAGAAGATGTAAAAGATTTATTTTTTTCACACTCGGCTTAAGCCATGACGATACTATTTCGACCACTGTTTGGTGACTTAAAATTTTATGTGGTCTTTGCTGATAATGATAAGACTGTTTAATCACCAAGACTTGTAATTAGATAAAGGGTTTTTACTTATGAAATCAAATAGCTAAATTTCGGTTTACTATTCTGTTTAAATTTTATAGTTTGTTTTTTAGCAGGCTTAAGCCTCAACCGATATTTATAAAAGGCCATAGGCTATTACCCATTACCCTTATTTTATTCCTCTCTATCAAATTGTTTAAAGTGTTATTTAATTTTAAAATATCATTTAATATAAATGATTTACAATAATTTATAATATTTGAATTTTTACAGTGTTATTAGGTGAATAAAGTACTCTGTTTTTCTCTCAGAATGGTTATTATCTTTGGATAACCTACAGTTTTGTATTGAATGATTTTTCAAAATAATTTTAGCTAGGTATTTATTTTATTTTTAATAAGTAATTATTTACAGCTGTTAAAATTTTGTGTTAAGAGTAAGAATATGAAAGTCTATTTACAGAGATAAAACCTATCTTTTGTAAACCCTAGGTAATTCTTGAGGGTTACAGTAAAAACATATGTGTTCATAACAGAGTGTAAATGTAAACTTTGAATAAATAATTACAATGTCCTATGAAGTACTAGCTAGGTTAACCCTAAGTACTACTTTTACTGTTCCTATATTTGTTTATTAAACTTTATTTATTGTATTTATAATAAATATTACTACTTGTAATAATTTTGTGATTAATATGATTACTAGTGATTAATATATAATCTATTCTTTTCCTGTAATTAGATAATACAGTTACTTCGAGTAAACAGAACAAATACAACTAAATTTTTGTAAATAAATCATATAAATATATAGAAGAAGTCATTTGCATTTTACATTCAGAGTTAATAAACAAATCTACACATCTAACTGAAACAACCAGCTGTACTAGAGTACTGCCTTATACAGGGAGTGGAAAAATACAGTGTGGTAATTTATTTCTATTCATTTTTCATTTAGCAAAGTCCCTATTGTTTTAAATATAATCTACTAATATCTAATTTTATAAATAAACAATGCTATTTTCTTCATAAACCCTAATAAAACAATAATATGCATATCTTGAAAACTAGTAATCTTTTTATGAAAAGAGTAGATAAACTATAAATACTCATGAACAAATAAAAAACTATCAATGGATGAGGTGACAACAACTTAAGGAAGCTGTTCCTCCCAACCAATTCCTGGAGAAAGCTTAGTCTGCACCTTCTCAAGACCCCCGAGCCTCTTTCCTGGTCCTCCTGGTAGAGTACTGGGTGAAAGATGCAATCATGAGATTCTCTGTCACTTGACTAAATATACAACAGTAATTCATCCCTGCTTACAGCAGTAAAAACTTCATCCTAGAGAGTTACACAAGTTCAATCTTATGAGCAATTAACCCCTCAAACTCACTTTAACAAGGCCCCTCCATTGAATTTATCATCTGCACTCCATTCACTTAGAATGATCACAATTCCAAAATGAGCAGCCTCAACTGTATTCAACGGGAAATTTTATATCAATGCCTAGGTCTTCTGGGTCAGTTTTTACTTAATGAGCCACTTGCTCCAATTCCGCTTTCTTGGGGAATCATGACCACAATTACAGGGAAGTTTCCACCTGCAACAGTTAGAAGTAGTTTGAGGATGCTGCCACTTGTCAGTATACTCTCAACCCAATCTCCTCCACCAAGTGACCAGTGAACACTCACTTAAGAACTTCCCTAAGCTGTTGTCTCATCATTTATTTATTTATTAATAAAATTTTCTACAATACATTAATTATCCTTGACCCCACTTAGTCATTAATTACAAACTTTACATAAAATATAACACAATGTTCCTCAATGAAATTAAATTGTTTTGCAAATTGGGGCATGTGACATACACACCCACTTAATTTATAACATCATCCTCGATGTTATTTATTTCTCGTCCTCAGAATTTCCTTGAAATAGAATTGGATATGCATCTTGCATATGACTTTCCAATTCCCAGGTGGCTTCTTCTGGACTAAGGTGCTTCCATTGCACCTTCACCTGACCCATGGTGCGATTCCGAAGCGAGATCTCCCTCCTTTCGAGGATACAATCTAGTTCCACCAGAAAATCTCCTTCGGGTTCCACCTGCACATCATTCCAATTAATAACATGAGTAGCATCATGCACATATTTTTTTAATATAGAAATATGAAAAACATTGTGAACTCTTAAATTTGGTGGTAGAGCTAACTGATATGCTACGTGTCATATCGATTGGACATTATTTCAAAAGGACCACAATATCGGGGTGCTAGCTTAGTACAGATACCTAACCCCATCGAACTCTTTTTAGGTCTCACCTTCATAAAAACATGTTCACCTACTTGGAACTCCTTTGGAGTCCGTTTAAGATCTGCTTGGCTTTTTTGTCGATCTTGCGCAACTTTCAAATTACCTTGTACCTTTTTTACAATTAACTCCATCTCCTTGAATAATTCAGGTCCTAATACTATCCTATCAATTGGATTACTCCAAGAGATGGGGGTATTGTATTTCCTTCCATACATAATTTCAAAAGGACTATATCTAGTTGAAGCTTGATAATGATTATTGTAAGAAAATTCTACCAGGTGTAAGTAATCTTTCCATTTACCTGGCTGCTCCTTTACATACATTCTAAGCAAATCCTCCAATACTTGATTTACTCTTTCAGTCTGTCCATCGGTTTGAGGATGGAAAGAGGTACTAAATTTTAACGTAGTATTTAACCCTTTAAACAAATATTTCCAAAAGTTTCCTGTAAACTTAGGGTCTCGGTTTGAAATTATCACCTTCGGTATTCCATGCAACCGAAAAATTTGTTTTAAGAAAATATCAGCAATATTTGCAGCTTTATAAGTAGTTTTTACAGGTATAAAATGGGCTACCTTACTTAATTTGTCAACAACTACCATCATTGAGTCATTTAAGTTCTGATTTCTAGGTAGTCCTGTGATAAAATCAATGCTAATTATCTCCCATTTCTAGCTAGGAATAGGCAATGGATGAAGTAGCCCAGCTGGATGCTGATGTTTAGTTTTTACTTTCCGACATTCAAAGTACCTAGCAATTTATTATGCCAATTAATTTTTCATGTTTTTCTATAAATAATCATTTCTTAGCATGGTTATGATTTTTTGATAACCCAGATGCCCTGAATAAGGAGTTTTATGAACTTCGTTTAAAATTAACAGCTTAATCTTAGGTACATTAGGTACACATAATCTATCTTTATACAATAATAATCTTTTTTCATTCAAGTTGTACCGTGTACTTAGACTTTCTATTACATTTTCTTTTACCTTTGCTTGTAATTTTCGATATTTTTCATCTTGTTCTATTCCATCTTCTAACTGTTCTTCCAAGTCTATCTTACAAGCACTGATGGCTGCTGTAAAATTCAGCTTTGTATTTCTACTTAATGCATCAGCAACCTTATTCTCCTTTCCTTTAATATGTTGAATTTCAAAATCGCATTCACTAAGAAAATCTAGCCACCTAGCTTGCCTAACGTTCAAGTTATGTTGATCCAACAGATATTTCAATCCTTTATTATCTGTCATTAATATAAACTTCCTTCCGATTAAATGATGACGCCACATTTTTAAATCATGTATGACAGCAACTAAATCTAAGTCATAGGTAACATAATTTTTCTCATGAACCTTTAGCTTCCTAGACTCATAAGTAATGACATGTCCTTCCTAAGTTAAAACTCCACCTAAACTGTCATTGCATGCATTAGTAC
Source organism: Pseudotsuga menziesii (assembly GCA_001517045.1). Lineage (NCBI taxonomy): Eukaryota > Viridiplantae > Streptophyta > Pinopsida > Pinales > Pinaceae > Pseudotsuga > Pseudotsuga menziesii. The sequence goes on along the minus strand of LPNX010659537.1, from coordinate 280,380 downwards.
ATACTATAAAATCTTTATCAGGGTCGACAATTCTTAGAATTGGTGTGGTGGTTAATAATGTTTTTAACTTTTTAAAACTATCTCCACACTTCTAATTCCAATCGAATTTCTTACCTTTTTTCTGCAAAGAAGTTATAAGATTTGCAATTCTTGAAAACTCTTCAATGAATCTTCGATAATAACCAATAATCCCCATGAATGATCGAACGTCAGTTACATCTTTTGGGACTAGCCATTCCTCGATTGGCTTTATCTTTTCGAGTTCGACATAAATTCCTTCCTTAGTCACCGCATGACCTAAATACTGAATTTTATCCTTAAAGAAGTCACATTTACTAAATTTTGCATAAAGTTGACGTTCTCATAACTCTGGTAAGACAATTTTTAAGTGTTCTTTATGTTCCTCTTCAAACTTTGAGCAAATTAAGATGTCATCAATAAATACGAACACAAATTTATCCATATATTTATGCATTACATTATTCATTAGACACATAAAAACAATTGGGGCATTAGTAAGCCCAAATGGCATAATGACAAACTCGTAATGACCATACCGAGTCCTAAAAGTTGTTTTAAAGATGTCTTCATCTTTCATTCAAACATGGTGGTATCTAAATCATAAATCAATCTTTGAAAACATCGTTGCTCCATGTAGCTGATCAAACAGAGTATTCTATATATGTTCTTAATAGTCATTTTATTGAGTTGACAGTAATCTATACATAGTTGTAGAGTTCCATCCTTCTTCTTAAGAAAGATGATAGGTGCCCCCCAGGGAGACAAAATGGGTCTAATGTAATTTTTATCAATGAGATCTTTTAACTGCAACTTAAGTTCATTTAATTCTAGTATATTCATCTGATAAGGGGCTTTTGTCTTGGGCACTACACCAGATACCAGCTCAATAGTAAAATCCAATTCTCGTTTCGGAGGCAGTCTTGGAATTTCTTCCAGAAATACATATGAATATTCCCTTAGAATCAGAATATCTTCCAGTTTTAATTTATCTCTGTTATTAGTGTTTTCTTCATTAATTACTATTACGGCAAAAGCTTTACAGCCCTTCCAAACAGCTCTCTTAAGCTGCAAAGCATAAATATGCCTTACGATTGTTTTCCTAGGGATTCCTTTTACATTTATTAACTATCCATCATTATTTATGCAAGTAAAGGTTTTATCAAAGCAATTCAGGACTACCCTATGCTCTTCTAACCAATCCATACCAATTATCATATTATATGAACCTAAAGGTAACACATTGAGCTTAATAGAGGTTTCAAACTGATCCATAGGTACTGCACAATTCTTAAAAAGCTAATTACTTTTCTCTTTGCACCAGTAGCTAGCTGAACTAACCAAGATCTTGCAAACTTTTCAACTAAATTAGGAGAAATATAACTTAATCTAGCTCATGGATCGATTAAAATAGATATAGGTATTTGATTTAAATTACCTTCCACTTCCACCATGGAAGTTTGATAATCTACTTGCCTATTCTTCAATGCTGTGTTGATCCTAGGCATTGTCCTCGCTAAATCACCAACAATCATCTCCTCCTGTATTGTGTGTATGTTGCTAACAGTCTTCTTCCGATTGGGGCAAACTGATGCATAATGTGAACTATTACATTCCCAACACTTTACTGGTTCCTTTTGTTCAAAATTATTTGTATAGTTACCATGGTTTTTAGCAGATTCTTTATTCCTTTGATTATTTGGATTGGTCTGTGAATTACTTTTGTTCCATTGGAAATTTTTACTAGGAAAATTTCTGGCATTACTATTCTTAAAATTTTGGTTAGGTACAAAACCTTTCTTTTTCTGTTCAAAGTTATTATTTCTTTTGGCTTTCCAATTGGTCATACTTTCCTTTTTACGATTATGTTCATAACAGAAATTCGCTTTTCTCATCGCTTCTTCTAAAGTTTTCGGATTACCATACTCAATTCTGTCTTTTATATGATAAGGTAAACAACTAAGAAACCGCTGTACCTTAGGTTTCTCGTCCACAATATACGGTAAATACCTGAGCAGACTTAGAAATTTACTATTCAGTTCTTTCATATTCATTGTTCCCAGTTTTAGCTCGTAAAATTCCTTAGCCCTCTCCTCATAATACTATTCAGATAAAAATTTCTTCTTGAAATATTTCTTAAATGTACTCCAATTAATATTTTTCTCCCTTATACCTTTTACTCTTTTTAAGTCCTGCCACCAAATATCTGCTTTCTTTGTAAGATTATAAAAATCCATCCCGACCTTCAGTTGATTAGAGTAGTTATAAATTTAGAAGTATTTCTTCATCCTGGACAGCCATGATTCTGCTTCTTCCCCCTTCTCAATTTCTCCATTAAAGGTTGGTGGTTTGATTTTCTTAAATTCCCCAGAGATTTCTTCGTAAGGTTTAAACTTTCTCTTCCTAGTATGGTGATTATCTTCACTATTGTCACTAGTATATTGGAAGTTTTGTCTATGTGAATCACCATACACTTCAGAAGATGATCTACTTTCGATTTTAATTTGTTTAGTCTTTTTATCTTTATGTTGATAACCCATATCTTTAGACTCAGTTCTTTTATCTTTTTCCTCGGTATGAAATATTTCCATCAAAATATGATTTAGCTCCTCCTAAGCTCTCAAAATTCTCTCCTTTTCTTTTTTGACCAATTCCACCTCTGTTTTTAGTTCCTTAACTGTTTGTAGTAGTTCAGAAGAATTATTAGTTATCTCTTATTGTATAAGTTCTCTTTGAAAATTATTTCGTTTAGTGTAAGGAGACTCCTCATCTGCATATTCTTCCAATCTATCCATATTTGTGGTTAACTCATAAAACAAAATTCTCTCGGAATATCATTCAAAACAAAATAACATCAGTATATTTATTTAAGTTTACTGTTCCACATATGCAAGTTGAGCCACATTCAGGCCTAGTGTCTGAACCTTGTGCTTTGATACCACATGTAATAACTCAAAAATTCGTAAAAATTTAAATTTTTTCATATGACATAAAATGTCAAATGTCAATGCTAATGTACCACTAACTGTTAGCAGATAATTAAACAGATTGCAAGAGAAACAAAGATTACTTCTTTATAAGATTCTGTATAACTTAGAGGCTTATCTTTGAAACCTGTGTTAGCACTGTTTCAACTTAGCAGTTGTATTTTTCCAGAAAGTAGAAAAGAAATATGTCTTTTACTAATGCTAAGTATACTATTGTTTTTTTTTGTCAAGTAGGGAAAGTTTCTTAGGTGTGATCACGACTTACTTAGCTTATAGCTAACACAGTGGGACTGATGGTTCTTTACAAGTTTTAACAGGTAAGCGTATGTTCCAGTTAAATAATATATATTTTTAGGTCAAGAAGATACTTCTCTAGAATAAATATGATCCTAGACTTAGAATGTTTAAAATGCAGCTAGTCTCCATAAGAGGTAACTTTGATCTTATTTATGTTGTCAAAACTCCATAAAGATGTTAAAAGAAAAACTGCGTACACATGGGTTAAAATGCATGAGCAATTACTATCAAAATGAAATCAAATCATCTGGATGATTAAGATAAATTCTAAAGAATATTTGTACTCTTGCTTATAGTAATTGTGGTCTAGAGTTTAAATAGGAAGAACCAAAGTTCGCAGGTTTATGCTTAGATCAGTCGACAACATTTGGAGTTTCGTTTTTTATCATAAATATTTGAATTCCTTTTGTAAATATGAAGGAAATACTCTATGTTGTTGAACTATAATTCTTATATATCTTATCCATGAGTTTTGTTTCTAAGGATTCTTATTCCATCTTATTCATTAGATGTATATCACATTTACCCTTATCCTAGGGTTTTATAATTAAATGTTTTTCTCAAAATATAAACAAAACTATATTGACTCTTAATTGTATATTCATTGTTTAGATGTTTTAGAGTTACAAATTGAGACTCTTATATAAGTATGAGGACTGCATTTACTTGTGTCCCCAACTACATCCTACAATAAAAGAAATGGATTAAGATTCTCTTCCTAGTTGAAATACTTTTTCTTTAAACTTTTATCGTTCTTACTTTGAATACTTTTTACTTGTATCTTATACTTCAATTACTGGTGTACCCATTAGCTATAAACTACACCTTTACACCAATATGTTTCGTAAAATATTGAGATAAGGTTGTTGGTTAATATAATATAGGAGATCTTATTATTGCTTTGGTCCTAGTTGACATTTTACTCTCCAACCCTAACAATTTGAAAGGCTACCATTAGATATCCTTTTTAATATAGTTTAATATTAAACATACATCCTTAACTTATTTTTTATTAAACATAGTTAACAAAAGAAACTACCCTATTTTGACTTTTAACAAAACCCTAAAAGAAATTCCATATCTTAATTATATAGTTGATAAACTAAGCATCAAATAATCAATGGTGTAATACATTATTAGTAATCAAAGGACTTATATTGTTTAAAAGATTATTGATTTTGATTTGCAATGATTTTGATGCAGATTAGAATTGCATACCCAACTATTGACTTGCACCCACAATGAGGAAATAATTTTGAGGACACATGGAGATGTTTTGTCCACGGCTTGAGTTGACTTATAAACAAAATGCTAACCCTTCCTTTTGCATTGTAAAAATTCCTTTGACTGGTGTGGCCGAGCTGCGAGCTCGTGGCCTCCATAACCCTGCAATAAGCTCCGATGTGTAACTATCTTCCATAAAAAGGCTGTGAGCTTGTCTCGATGAGGATATAAGGTAGTTTTCAATTCTTAAGACTGCTGTGGACAAAATGTGTGTGTAGAAATTGTTTTTCTTCACTTATTCGAGGACTGAGTTGGTGTTTAAGACAAAATATAGTGGATAGAGTTTTAATCCACGAGTGTTCTTCATTCTAGTTGGAGTATTGATCATTTCATTTGAATTCCTAACTCAGGGTCTTTAGTTGCACTCGGTGTTTTCTTAGATTTTGGATTTACCCTTCGAGGTGCCATTGAGCTATCTTTGGTGGCTTGTTTCCATGATTTCTCCAAACGAGAACGCTACCAGGTAACTACCCATCAAGAGTTTAGTTGTACAACAAAGTTTAATTACAATTACAAATTAAAGGCTGTAACTAAATACTTGTTTTTTTGCGCAGGTTTCTCTCCCAGCTTGAGGTGTTAGCTGCTAGCTCAACTCTCCAACCTTCGGCCACGCAAAACCCTGGTAAGCCCCGGTTGTACTGAGGGCTTTCTCCTGCATTGCGTTCTGGTGGTTAGAAAGATATGAAGCTCCAGTGTGCTGGTTGTGGCTCGGCCTTGGTTTACTTGTTAGGTTAATACTTCTTGTTGTTTTATTTGTATACTATTTAAAACCCTAGAGGTTATTATGGGAAAGAAGATTGAATGTTGTTCTAGCCGTGACCTGGGATTTTCTTGAAGAAGAGCCTCACAGCGTGGAAGATGTAAAAGCTTTATGTTTTTCACACTCGGCTTAAGCCGTGATGATACTATTTCGACCACTGTCTAGTGACTTACAATTTTATGTGGTATTTGCTAATAATGATAAGACTGTTTAATCACAAAGACTTGTAATTAGATAAAGGGTTTTTACTTATGAAATATAATAGCTAAATTTTGGTTTGTTGTTCTGTTTAAATTTGTATAGTTTGTTTTTTACTAGGCTTAAGCCTCGACCGATATTTATAAAAGGCCATAGGCCATTACCCTTATTTTATTTCCTCTCTATCAAATTGTTTACAGTGTTATTTAATTTTAAAATATAATTTAATATAAATGATTTACAGTAATTTATACTATTTGAATTTTTACAGTGTTATTAGGTGAATAAAGTACTTTGTTTTTCTCTCATAATGGTTATTATCTTTGGATAACCTACAGTTCTGTATTGAATGATTTTTCAGAATAATTTTAGCTAGGTATTTATTTTATTTTTAATAATTTTAGCTAGGTATTTATTTTATTTTTAATAAGTAATTATTTACAACTGTTAAAATTTTGTGTTAAGAGTAAGAATATGAAAGTTTGTTTACAGAGATAAAACCTATCTTTTGTAAACCCTAGGTAATTCTTGAGGGTTATAGTAAAAACATCTGTAACATAGTTTAAATGTAAACTTTGAATAAATAATGGCAATGTCCTATGAAGTACTAGCTAGGTTAACCCTAAGTACTACTTTTATTGTTCCTATATTTGTTTATTAAACTTTATTTATTGTATTTATAATAAATATTAATACTTGTAATAATTCTGTGATTAATATGATTGCTAGTGATTAATATATAATCTATTATTTTCCTGTAATTAGAGAATACAGTTACTTCCATTAGATAGAACAAATACAACTAAATTTCTGTAAATAAATCATATAAATCTATAGAAGACATCATTTGCATTTTACATTCAGAGTTAATAAACAAATATACACATCTAACTTAAACAACCGGTTCTACTAAAGTACTACCTTATACAAGGCATGGAAAAATACAGTGGGGTAATTTATTTCTATTCATCTTTCATTTAGCAAAGTCCCTACTCTTTTAAATATAATCTACTAATCTCTAATTTTATCAATAAACAATGCTCTTTTCTTTATAAACCCTAATAAAACAATAATATGCATATCTTGAAAACTAGTAATCTTTTTCTGAAAACAGTAGATAAACTATAAATAATCATGAACAAATAAAAACTTGTTAATGGATAAGCAGCCTCGAGCCTGTTTCCTGGTCCTCCTGGTAGAGTACTTGGTGAAAGACGTGACCTTGAGATCCTTTGTCACTTGACTGAATCAACAGTAATTCATCCCTGCTTACAGCAGTAAAAATTTTAGCCTAGAGAGTTGCACAAGTTCAATCTTCAGCAGTTAACCCCTCAAACTCACTTCAACAAGTCCCCTCCATCGAATTTCTCATGTGTACTTCATTCACTCAGAATGATCACAATTCCAGAATGAGGAGCCTCAGCTGTCTTCAATGGGAAATTTGATATCAATGCCTAGGTCTTTTGGGTCATTTTTTACTTAATGAGCCACCTACTCCAATTCCGCTTTCTTGGGGAATCATGACCACAATTACAGGGAAGTTTCCACCTGCAACAGTTAGAAGTAGTTTGAGGATGCTGCCACTTGTCAGCATACTCTCCACCCAGTCTCCTCCACCAAGTGACCAGTTAACAATCATTTAACAGCTTCCCTAAGCTGTTGTCTCATCATTTATTTATTTATTAATAAAATTTTCTGTAATACATTAATTATCCTTGACCCCACTTGGTCATCAATTACAAACTTTAGCATAAAATATAACATAATGTTCCTCAATGACATTAAATTGTTTTGCAAATTGGGGCATGTGACACCTATGCAAACGTTTTTTACCCCTTTTGCGCACTATTACGTTGATGCTCTAGTGGAACCTTTAAAAATACATTTTTAGATGTATACATGGGTCACAAGTCAAGAACCCGCGTATACACAACTGCACCACTGCCACCCAGGGTTGGAATTTCAAATGACGGACACCTGTCAAAATCACCGGTAACAATCAAAATCTAAAATGTTTTCTGTATTATAAGCCAGATTTTGACGGTCTCTGTAAAATATTAGCTGTATTTGATGGGTAAATTGGCCCATGACGGGCATTTACCCGTCAAATTCCATCCCTGCTACCACCTACATACATCAGTATTTATTCTCAAAAACATAAATATTTTAGGTTTTTCCCCATCAAGTAATGAATGACTTGATCCTTGGCCTTCATATGATAGGAAATTCTCCATTTCGATCCTTCACTTCCCATTTAGGGGCTATATATTGAGCTACTATGACGCATTGAAGGAGGAGAAGTTTGGAGAGAAAATATACTATAGTGGAATTGTGCCCCTTTCTTATATACTTGAGTCTGCATCCCTTTGTCCTTGAAGCAACCATTAGTGTTATTTCCCAAGCTTTCCTTTATCTTTGTAAGCTTTCCTTTGTATGGAGGATTGAAGTAGTTGAGACCAAGGTGGAGTGACTCGGTTTTTTTTATTTCGACTAGGTGCCGACAGAGGTTGTCATTTGTATCTTTGTTCATATGAATATAAATATCCATTTCTCGTCCATTGCATGTGTAATTATAAATATCCTTATCCATGGATGTAATTACTTTGTTTATGTATTGGAAAGTAACATGCTAGATTAGAATCTAGCACTTTAAATATATCAAGATTGTATATCTTATTGTTGTTTAGGGAAATTTGTAGGTACAAGTTTGATTGAAAGCTCAACGGGGATCTACTTCGAACATCGAGAATAAGGTACGCCTCTTGTGCCTTAGTGTTAGTTTCGTTTATATATTTAGCACGCTTGGAAATGGGTTTATTTTTGGTGTCATCATGCCTATTGTGGTCCACCCCAATACATAGGAGATATTTTATGTAACATATATCTTACCCACACTTGACTAGATCTTTCATACAAAGTGGGGGGGATTTCCAGGTACATGCAAGAGCAACATGAGTTAAACTGGAAAGATTCCAAGCCATCCCCATATATTTTTGGGGAACAAATAGTATATAGGATCCAATATGCAATAGGCTATGCATTGGCTCTCATGTTATTAACATATTTTGATTGGGATGGAAATAACATATATTGAAAGTCCAATTTTGGGTCCTTGCTTAGTTTAGGTTATGGTCTTATCTACATGTCGAGAAAAAAGAAATCAACAATTGCTTTATTGTCAATAGATACCAAGCACCAAGGAGTGGTTAACATCATTATTCAGGCACTTTGGGTTTAAAATGTACTCACCTAGATCGACAATCGATTCCATCATTCGAATGTCATTTGGTGTGATAATCAAAGTGATCTCAATTTTTTCTAAGACCAAGTTTAATGGCAAGGAACCAAACACATCTATATCCATATGCAATTCCTTGGAGAGATGGTACATGACATGATCATTGATTTTCAATGTTGTCCATCTATCGAACAAACTTATAACATCTTCACCAAGACAACAGAAGTTCCACTTCTTGCGTGGTTGTTTGTTAAGTTAGTGATTGCCTTTATTTCTTCTTCTTTGATACATTCTACTTTGAGGAGGTTTGTCCCATGATGTGATATCTTGTTTTGACACTATAATGTAAATTTGTAAACATTAATGTAACGAGCTAGAATCCATAAAAAAATGGTCACGATGACCAAGCCTGTGTAAATATGTACATTTTATATTAATATAAAAATATCTAATGGCTGCAGAGGTAGAAGGATAAAGAAGAGATAGGGGGCTATGAATCCACAAGAAGGGAAGTGATAGTGGGATTAATTTTATTTCCCTAGAATTTTCAATTTAACCAAGTTCCTAACCCATGATTAAGGGAAATAGTTAGATTAAGTATTATTAATTAGATTAATAAGGGATTAATAGGGGAAAAGTGGTTCCATGTGGAGTGGCCACATGAGAATCTAATATATGCCTATAAAAGTGAAAAATCTAGCTATAGAGGGGTTCATTCCTGAAGGACTCTCACCATTCAAATTTCAATTCCTCTTCCTTAGCATCACCTTGGAGTGCCATAACTGGGTACCATAACAAAGAATGAAGACTCCATTGTTGAATATGAAATATACATGCCATCAACCTAAGTAGACTAGTGTGTGAGTAAAACCTAGCCTACAACTTGTGCCATGGGGTTTCAACTAGAGGATGCTTGTGGGACTGTTATCTCATAGAAGGGAGATTGTTCTTAGCATTGTGCAGTTTGACGTGGAAGGAGAATTGAGGATTGAGATAGTTGTGGATGGGTTTTTAGCACCAGTTGGTTGCATTATAGAGTGCGCTTTGGGAGTGTTTTTCCCTTGTGGATTGATAGCCCCGGCTTGGAGGTGTCATGTGAAAGTAAGATATGGCTTGACAGTTCCTATGGCTTGGAGGAAAGTCCTTCACCTACAACAAGTTGGAGAACAATTTATTATGAAGCTAAGTCTATAACTGTATCTGAATGTCATGGTGATTTTTTTGTTTGGATATTGTTTATGAGTGTATATGTGAATCAAATTGCATGGCTTGATGTGTGTTTCATGCTCATAATTCATGTAATTGAATATGTGTATTTGAGTGACCATTTATATTTATTTATGTTGTGTAATTAAAAAATATATATAATAAAATCAAAATTGAGTATAAATGATAAATATAGATATGAAAATTGAATAAATGATAGTCTCAATGGTCAAATGAGGCTATTAGGTATGTCACACATGACTTTTTTTCTCTTTCTCTATTTTTGAATGTTCATTCTTATATGCATTGTAAAATAGGTACCTAGCATGGCCTTGGTTGTTAGAAACCATTCATCATTTACACCTTAGTAGAGGTTTTGAGGAGATTTTACACACTAGCAATCTCCATAAAGGATGTCTTTCACTACCAATGGATTTTAGTGCCATAAAGCACACGAACATTGACTTCCATAAAACATGTGTCTAATATTTTTCTAGATCATTATTATGACTAATTCACAAATAACCATGTAAAATATATCATATCATAAGTTTTTACTCATTCTAAAATAATACAATTCATTCTTTGTCTCACGCTTCCCGAGCTTCTTATCTCTCGGCAGCACTATGTGATCTTTCTCTAAGCTAAGCTAGATTTACCACTCAGTCAAAATAAAGAACCTCAGTCCACTTAACTATAGGTAATAATAACTCGAGAGAAAGAAAATCCCTTGATTACTGTGTGACCAATATGTGATAAGATTTACCAGTGAGGTAATAATAAGTCCAGAGAGATAAAATCCCTCATTACTGTGTGACCAATCTGTGATAAAAAAACGACTCAAAAGAAGCCCACTCACGATAACCCAAAACATGAGAGTTGACCCTTCAAGAATCAACACATGCAAAACAACTACAAAGCAAAGTATCTGACCTAGGAGATAATAGATCAACATGATCATCATTAAACTAAAATATTTCCTTACCAAAATCTTGTAACATCTTCTTCGATATACAGGCTTTAATTCCATAAAAAAGACTTCTTGAATGAAAGGAACCGAAAAGACTGACTGAAGAGGAGAACCGTAATTCTTACCCGCAGAAAACCTGAAAATATGCGGTTGCTGAGAAGAAGACCAAGAAAAAGCCAAAGGAAAAGGAAATAGATGGAGATATATTGATGTTTTCACATTTAGATGTTCTTTATACAGATTCTTATAAAGAAATATTGTTTCGTTTCTTCTAAAAAAACTAAAAATTTTTGAGAAAAGTTAATTTCGAGGCAACTTTGAAAAAATATTGTATTTTGACTCAAAATAGTTTTTTGAGCAATGAGCTAAACAGTAAGGGTTTGACACATCAATTGGCACCTTCAACAAAACCAAAAAGAACTCAGGTTTGACACATCAATTCGCACCACCAACACAACCAAAAAGAACTCAAAAATCCACAATTAGCAAAAAAACGAAGGACAAGGCCATCTCCATTCACAACCGCAAAGAACTCAGTATGAAAAATCCACAACAAGAAATGAACAAGGAAGCTGACAAAACTAACACCATCCACACACAATCAAATAGTGATAGATCGGCTTAAGGACTCTTTAAGATAACTCGTGAAGCATAGGTTGTATTCACTCCTCTACCAAACACATTTAACATCTGTACATTGTATTGGATAGGTGGAGTTAATATAGCAATGGTAACAAGTCCTCTATTCTTGCAACACCCTGGCAATGCATTAACACAATTGTCACAGAATCTATACGTAAGCCTTCGCGCATGGATAGGAAGTGAGCGCAACTGTGGCCCTGTTTTGATGACGTAATAATGACTAAAATCATAGTTTTGTGCACATGATATTCTACTGGAATACCCCAAAAAGGAGGAAGTGAAACGGGGAGACGAAGCTGTATATGTTGTAGAAAGAGAAAATTATTAAAAGTATGTTGAAGTGTCGTTCATCTTTGCATTCCGAAACAAGTAGAATTTACTGTAAAAAAATATCATTGATTAATTTTTTAAGATATTAAGATTTTATAAATTAAAATGATGGAGACAAAGAAAAGAAACATAAACCTAAGAAAATTGTTCAATTCCTTATATGTCCCACTTCACCTTTTCCTCTTCCAATGTAGTCCACCTTCTTTTTTATAAAATATGAAATCCACACAGACGGAGTTGCCCTAGTGCCAGTTAACTGACTTCTAGTTGCAGGGACGGGGTGCAAGCACCATCCCATCAATATCTCGACCTTGATCTATCCGTGACGCTGCCAAAAACCATTTAAGAAAGGAGCCTGGTACTATTACCGGGAGTGGCTATGCTGCTATCTCAGGTGCATGAACCTCTACTTATGCCTCCATTACTGGCTCTGTTTGATGCTTTCTTTTATAGCTTTCAGCCAACAAGAACAGCATCTAAGATTTGGATCTAGATATATTACTCAATTTATCACCGAATATGGAACAAAGAAAGTAGCCACAGGATCTTCACCCACAATGTTGCAGAATTTATTGAGTATGCACTTAAAATCCAAGATGATTTAGAATCGGTGTAGAGATATTGATACAAACAAGCTAAACACTTATAGGGACAAAGCCAATATGTGCTTAGTCTTTACAGTAGGATATAAGCATGGAAACTACAACAATAATAACTGCAGACTGAAATAATGAGAATAAATACAACATTGAACAGACTTTGGAATACTCAGTGGGTATACAATTGGTAGGTGAGGCCATTTTTTCACCAACCTAAATACCTATTTAAAGCAATTTATAAAATCCTAACTATATGCCTAACACGTTCTTTGTATATACCATTGCCCAACTCCTTAAACTATATGCCTAACACGTACTTGGTATATACCATTGCCCAACTCCTTCAACTTATGCCGCCAGGATGCTCCTTCAACTTTCAGCTTCTTTTTCTACGCTCTTTTAAGTAATATATTTACCTTCAATATTCCCTGGGCTCTATCTCATGTCTAGGTTATTGAAAGTGTCTACTCATCATCTCTATGTTCTTTTTAAATTCAATCCTATGGGTTCATAATCACTAATTCTATCCCGCCTCGTAGCGTCAGGTAAAGTAAAAAAACCAAGTTTAGGGACCATGAAGTCCTTTTTTTTTATAAAATATGAAATCCCCACATGATAGCCACCTGTTGACTATGAAAATCTTCAGTGATCTTAGCTTATACGTAGATGATGGTCTTATTATACACAATGATTCTAGGGCAAATTAATATAGCACAATTTCAGGTACCATTGCAACATGTGATTCATGCAATATTGGAACTCATGCAAGAGATGGGATTCTCTCATGCTAAGTGTATGATCTATCCATCATCCATTTAATCCCTTCCCAACTTGCATAACACACAAAAGCTGGATGGAACATCTCAATGTCAAAATATTTCCTCAGAAACGATTACACGAGAATGAGAAGGGTTGTTTGCCTTTAAAAAATACACGACTGTCATTAAATCTATTGGAATACTTTGTATCAGAACATGTCGAATTCGCTACAAGCACTTTTTTGGTTGTCGAGCATTTATTTCATCAAATTTGTTCTATTATCTTTAGAGTTTCTTGTGTTAGAATTAGGAAGCCGACATTAATTTTGTGGAATTTTGTTTCTTTGTCAGTTTGAGGATGTGAGTACAAGATAAAATTGAATTTAGAAATAGCTTGGTGGAGTTTAATCAAGGAACAGAATCATGTGGAGAGGACTATACTGAATGGAATAACAGGAATTGTCTGCCTTGACAAGATTCTGGTGATGTTGGGACCTTTTGGCAATGGGAAGACGACGCTTCTAAACGCAATGGGTGGGAAATTGAGGGGCAAGGTTTCAGGATGAATTCTCTTAAACGGGAAGCGGTTGGGGAAATCCATGAAGGAAAAGTCCACGAGTAGGCAACATAGTCCAGTTGAATTTATTTCAGAAGCTAAGTTGTTAGGTAGATAGTAATTACAGTCTTTAATGGCAAGTCAGTTGGCCCATGTAGTAGCAATTTTCAAATTGCCTATAAATAGAAGAAGCAAATTGTAAATCAGTTTACAGAAAATAGACACTAGAGGAACTCAGGGTGAGAAAGAGAAGTCGAAGCTCAAGCTTCTGTGCATGTGATTTAATCGATGAGCTGAAGCTCTCTAGACCGATGAGTCTGGACGGCCAGGTTTGGACCGACCATTTTGTAACCGACAAGTTTGTAGTACTTTGTTATTTCAGCATAGTTAATATATGAAAAAGTTTGTGGTTGAATGCATGATTATTTGGCCGCACATATTTCCAGATTTACTTCTGTAAAAGTCTTTTATAATTACTGATAAGTAAAAGAACAAGAACCCATAAAAATCTCACCGCGTGAAAATTCCAGTTTTACGGCACATTGGTTGACTCAAGTCTTCCTACATATTTGGGCATATGTTTCTCATAAGTTATTTGTCACAGGTGAAAAGTATTTGTAATTTTTTTAAGTCTTTAGACTAAGAAACATATTCTGCAGATTTCGACCAAAGTGAGCCGACTTGGTCGGAGAGCCGACTTGGTTGAAGGTCCGACTTGGTCAGAGAGCCGACTTGGTCGAAGGTCCGACTTGGTCGGAGTAAAAAGTGGTCGAGGTAAAAACTAGTCCGACAAGTAAGTCGGAGTAATTTCGGTCGAGTGTAGGACCGACTAAAATTTGTAAACTTGTCTAGTTGGACATAGACAAGTTTCACCCGACTAGTGAAAAAGTAAAGTGGTCGGCGTGAAAAGTAAAAGTGAAAATTTGAATATCGACTGAGTCCTAAACCCAAGTTTAGTCGGCTCGGTTTTGGCTATCTGGTATCAGAGCAAGGTTATATCAGAGCAAAGTTTATATCAGCCCAAGATTTTAGGAAAGAAATTTTGTCTTAAATAGTGGAAATTAATTTTCTAAGGAAAGTTAATTAAAAAAATTAAAAATGGCTTCCACTTCTGGTTCATTGCAACCTCCAAGTTTTACAAGAAAGAATTATGAATATTGGTCGTTAACAATGAAGGCCTTATTCAGAGGTCAAGATGTCTGGGAGATAGTCCAGCATGGTTATGCAGAACCAGCAAACATGGCAGCATATAACAATCTCACACAGGCTGAGAAAGATGTCTTGAGAGAACATAGGAAGAAAGATGGAAAAGCTCTGTTTTTCATACATCAAGCTATGCATGAGAGCATACTCCCAAGGATAGCAACAACGACTAATGCCAAGGAAGCATGGGATACATTGG
>LPNX010659537.1:229999-254213 GCA_001517045.1 Pseudotsuga menziesii | reverse complement strand
TTGGTTGGAGCAGCTTATGAATAGGTGTTACCAGCTCCGTCCTGATTGGAAACCCAATGCCTTCATGGTTGATGATGCGTTGGCTGAGATAGCTGCATTGAGCTATATTCATTATCATTACTATTCATTTTAACTTATCTTTTTTTATGAAAAGGTGTCACTTTAACCCATTGAACATTGCAGGAGGGTGACACAGTGCAAAGTTATATTGTGCGTTTGGCATGTACGAAGGGCATGGCTAAAAAATGTCAATAACTTGGCCACTAGTCAAGACATGGAAAGTGCAATGTTCAGTAAGTTAGGTTATATTATGAAGTATTGTTCCAACGATGATGTGACTGCTGCAATAGAAGGATTTAAAGATGAGTTTGTTGATGAGAGGAAATTCCTGGACTATCTCAACAAGAATTGGTTTTCCGGTGATAAGTTTTGTAAGTGCAGACGACTCTTTCTTGTGTTTTTTCTTAAGTGTTTCATGATTACCATATATTTTCGTTGACTTGTTTTTTTACTTTCAGGGATGTGGGTGAAAGGCTGTCGTGATTTTCCGCATGCAAATCAAGAGACCAACAATGCTGTAGAGTCCTACCATTGTTACTTGAAGACCAAATTTCTCTCTGATCGGTGGAAGAAATGTGCTCGTCGAATGGATTGGTTATTATATGTGCTCTTGACAAATGTCGAACCTGTGTATCGATTCAAAGAAATTATGAAAGAAGAAGGTTACTTGAACAACTACAGAAAAGAGAAGCAGCTTGAATCTTCAATGGAAAGAGAAAAAAGAATCCCGGACAGTGATTGTTTCCCTCATGAGAGCATATCTCATGCCTATTGGGTGAGGAGTCAAACGAATCCTCATAAGAAATACCTTGTCACCTGGTATCATGCAAATTTTATAGCGTGTGATTGCCCATGGTCTATTCGTGGCAACATGTCACTAGTACAAAATGAGGAATTAGCTACTAGGTGACTAAAAATTCTAGTCACCAAAGATTTTTCAAGTGATTTACTCCTAAATATGAGTAATTTTTATTGAATCAACTATAAACGACTAAAATTAAAGACTAATTTAGTCACCAGTTAACAAATATGACTAGATAATAAGTGACAGAGTTGAAAATGACTAACATAAATGACTAATTTAATCATGGCATAAAAAATGAATAGCTAGAAGAATATGAATTAGTCATTTATGTTAGTCATTTTTAATTGTGTCATGGAAAACTGCAAATTTGACAATGAAGTGTAATTTTTGTAAATTGTCTACCTTCTATTAGTAATATTGGTGCCATGCACCTTGATCTTCATATATCCAACAAAGAAATTGCACGAATTTTCTCTTAACCATATTTATCCCTGTTGTACCATTGAAGCAAACTTGGATAAGCGCATTCGAAAGGAAAATTAGGTTCCTAAGTCAATTACGAATTAGGTACTAGAACTAGTACCATATCAAGACCTGGATAGAATCATCATAGCCCTACATCCCCTCGAGAATCGACCATTCGAATGTGCCTCCTCCATGTAGACTTACCAAATGCATCCAATGCATGGCCAAAAAAAGATGTCAACTTTAGATTTGTGGGCCGAAGGTTATATCGTTCGACCCCTACTCCCCGGTTTTTGCACTCGATACCCTATTTTTGCAAATGATAAGCGAGTTCAGGATCTTGCAGTGACTAGTTAGAGCGCTTCAAAGCTAGTATGGTTCTTGCCGCTCCGATCATGTTCATCACTCCAATCAATAACAAGTTGTTATAGTTTTTTACAGGTCTTAATGTTGCTGGAGTTACTGCTTCTACTTTACATTTTCAATTACCACCATCTCCAGCCTATGCGCTCATAATGATATGCATTTTGAGCTTTCAGCCTAGGAAAAGCATGAGAACTCTCTTGCAATGCCACTATTTGCAAAGGTCACTAGGTTTTGCACATCGACATTCCTCACACGCTCCAAAGGGAAACTGAAGCAAACATTATAATAATTGATTAAACTTTGAAAGGAGGTTTACTTGTTTCGTAGATTGTGGCAGGTTTTCTGTAATGGAATAGAGATTGTGCCCCAGAATTTTAAAAGTTTCGAATCAGCCCAGTGTTGGAATCCGATACCATATATGGATTCTTTGATGGGGCTAAGAAGGATGGAAATTATGGTAATGGCATGATGCTCTGTATAGATTACTCTCACAGTTTCAGGCCAAGGATGGGTGTTGGGAGTGGCACTAATACTTTTGCTGAACTTTTATCCTTATGGGGGATTTTATGGTTTGCAAAAAAATAAATTCTCTAGATTTCTATTTTTGGCGACTCAAAGGTCATAATTGATTGGGCTAGAGGTCTCACCAATTTGCAATCACTAAGTTATGATTGTTGGTTGAAAAGGATTGGGATCCTAAAGAATTTCTTTCTTTCTTTATCCTTCAGGCACCTGTACAGGGAGTTCAATTCTTACGCAAACAACCTATCAAAGCTTGTGATAGGAGACTACCCTAGTATTCTTCACTTATGTAAGTACTCAAAAGGAATCATGATTGTTGAAGGTCTCTTTACCTGCTTCTAGTTTCTCCATTATGGTTTTTCCTTGAACTATTTTAGGTTGTATCTGTATGACAACTCTCAAGAGCCCTACTATTTTTTGTCTCACAGTTATTTTGTCTTCTTTGCATTTTTGCTTTCTACAGGTTGATGGGTAGAGTCCTTCTCATTTATTTTTGGATATTGTAATGTTTTTCCCAGGGCTTCAATATTGTCTTCTAGCCTACTTTGAAGGGGATTTTACATGAACAACTATAATGTAATTTTGATTCTTATGAATAAAAAATTACATATTTTTTTATAATGAAAAAAAAACCATTAATATAGAGAGATTCCACCATTTTCTTTTTATATTTAGAAAAAACACAATTTAAAAAGCTATATTTTAAGAAAATATATAATCTAAATTTCAATAAATTATATAATCTAAATTTCAATAAATATAAATATATATAATTTCCTTTAGTGTTGTGTATCTTTACCTTTTATCTAAAGGGTATTTCTACATAAATATTGGAGTAACTATTTGATTTGTGTGTGAGTGGATGTACTCAACGTGTTCAATCCTATTGACTCTTTTTTGGTCAATAATAATAGAATTAGGAAGTGATGTTATTTAATCCCTTATTGAAAATTTGAAAACCTAATGTCTAAGTGAATCTAACCAATTTACACTCAAGTATTATATATTATTGATCCTTCATTAATCATTAAAAACATAATTTAGTTTTGATTTCAGTTTTGTGGTGTTACTGAAGCTCATAAACTTATTAGCTTTCTTATGGACCTCATTTGTCATTGGAAATAAGAATGTATCATCAATGTTGATTCTTTGTTGGTTAAACTGGTCATGCTATATATCCTATGGTGCTTTATATATAAAATTATCACTGAATGATTACTTATAGTAAGCGTATCGAAGACACAAAAATATCATTCCATTGGCTATTATTACCATCATTAAGTTTACATGACACAATGGTGTGTATTTATGAAATGTCAACATCGATAGATTTAATGGGGATAATAATAATCATTATTATAAAACATATTACATGCACTAGGTAGTTATATAAATGAAAATAAATGGTGCATAATATTTAAATGGTATGCATCGATGATTTTCATGTATATTATAGAAACAATATTTATAAATTTTAGTTGTATACACCAAATATTGTGCATTTATAAACACACCTGGGTGTTAATGCACAAGATGGAACACTCACACAACAACACCTTCATAATGCTCACATAACAAGACCTCAACCTCCCACACAACTAGGAAGGGAGAATCAACAATGATCACCCTAAGTTTTTTAGTAGCTCGAAAGAGACTAAGTTCACGTGAATAGTGAATATTTCATTGCATCTCTAAGTCTCAATAATCCTCCTTTTAAATTGAACGAAAATACCAAAAGAAGTATTTTAATGGCTGATATTTGAGAAAGTTCAAGGTGTGACTAATTAAGGGCTCGAGGCTCTAAAATTTGTTTTGTTTTGTACCAGTCCACGATTCAGTGAATCGACAGTCACATGTAGGAATTTAAGTTATTTAATGAAAACAATTAATGTGTATACCTCTATGTCAAAACCGTTTTCCATGCTGATGCAGGCCAAAACCATTTTTCAAAGAATGCTTTGCAATCAAATTGGCAAGGAGTGATAAGAATATCACAACAATACAACGTGTCAAAATATGAGTTGATAGTGTTAATTAAAGACATATATGGTAAATTTAATATAAGACTTACTTATAGTTTCCTCTTACTCTTTGTGTCTTGACACGTTTAATATTGTATGGTTGTCTCAGCACCTTGACCCAATTCGTATTATAAGGTGAGGATGTGCATGCATAATAATCCTTAGTTATGACTATATGATGAGGAGTTTTAGGGAAGAGGATGTAAATACAAGTATTTTTTATATGTATTTTGGTGGCATTGAGGACAAATGTCATGAGAAACCACAAATGCTTGGAAGGACGGAGGGAGATTACATCACGATCATGCCACCCATCAAAATGAAGACTATTCTTGAGCCAAAAATAATTTTTTTTAATTTGATTAATAACCATTGTTTCTCCATATCATGTGCCCAATGACACCTCTCTATAGCAATGCAAAAATTGACCTCTGCATATTTTGTGATCCTAGCTACATGCCATTATTTGTATTTGCATGACATCGAGTGTTATTTATAGTTGTCGTGAGTCCATGATATTCATGCAAGAATTGAAGTCTTGTAGAGGAGGACTCATCAAACCGGACTTTTGAATTTCATTTTGACGAAAAAAGAGTGGACTTTGATAGCGAGGTTCACATAGGTAGTAGGCACAAAGTTTTGAGCTCGTTTCAGGTCTAGTAGTAAACTAGTAGTTGTTCTTTTTTGTTATAGTCGTAGTTGTTGACACATTGTCACACCTTAGATTTCTTGGATACTGGAGAGTCAAAGTCACATCTCGATGACTAGTAAAACAAAAAACAAAAAACAAAAATATATAAAATAAATAAAATATAAAAAAACAAAAAAACAAAAAAACAAAACAAAATTATATAAAATAAAATATAATATAATAAAAATAAATAAAAAAATAAAAACAAAATATAAAATAAATAAAAATGAAATGAAAATAAAAATAATACAATGAACAAAAAAACCGAAACAAAGAATAAATGAAAATAAAATATCCCCGTGAAAGCCCGTAATGACACCATATTTCTCGGTGAAATAAAGAACCCAACCAGTCATTTCTACAGTAGAGCCGACACAATATACAACCACATCCATCCGGAGGTCACACAAAGGAGGTTTGTCGGAGTTCATGCAAAGGAGGTCACAACAGGTGGTGCTGGTATTGGAGGTCACGCAGAGGAGGGTTTGCTGTGACTAGTGTTTGCAGAGGCAGAAGATGGTTTGAAGAGGCAGAGGAGGGCTTACAGTGGTGAGGATTTGTGGAGACAGAGGAAGGTTTGCGGAGGTCATGCATAGGCTGACAGAATTCCCCCAAATTGGTGAGCACCCTAGAATGATTGAGCATGCTCCAGTTTTTCTCAAATAATTCTGATTTGGAATTATAAAAAACAAATTCTCTATGCAGAATAAATCTTTATTTAGCATGGATTTATACTGGTATGGAAAAGTTGAAAAGACTGTGTTCATATTATAGCTTAAAAGCTAAAATTCTCTTCCCCTGAATTTCCCTCTTTGTGTGAGGTTAGGGATGTTACAGTGCCTAGAACTGAAGACTATGATTAATATCACATACATACACCCATACAATAACCCTAAAGTCAAATTGTGCACTGCCATCAAACCCTATGTTTTCCATTTGAAAAACAAGCCATTCACAAAAATAAATTGCCTTATGCGTTATATATTTTGTTTCATGCCTTATGTGTTATATAAATTCCCTTATGCCTTATGCTTTATTTCCTTTTTGCCTTATTTGTTTTATAAATTTCCTTATGAGTTATATATTTTTATCCTTCCCAGTCTCTTTATAAAAGATTCATTAATCAAATTATTGTATATTGGTATCTCTTTAATGGCTTGAAGGAGAGGAATCTTAACACAAAGGTATTTTAGCTCATCAAGAAGGACATTCTCGAGTTTGTCAGGCTGCTTGGGTTCTAGCCTTTAAGGATAGGGAGGAACACATAGTATTTATTCTTTTGGATCTTGTTCCTTTTCCATATTTTATCCTCTGGGATGATGTTCCTAAAGGAATATAATTATCGTGATGTTAAGTTATGATCGGTGTTGGAGGGTTTTAAATTATCTTCTTTGAACAAAGATTTATATCATTGAACTCAATAGAGTTCAGGGGATAGGTCTCAAAATTGGCCATTTCATTATTGTATACAGGTTGAACCTGTCTATTATAAAATTGAGTGCATGCTAAGCAGGAATAGGTGGTGTTTTAGGTGGCTGTTGAACAGGATTTGGGGTAGGATTCGTTGGTGGTGGCACTAAAGTAGGATACTACTAGGGAATTCAATTAGATGATGGGAAAGAGCCAAAAAAATTGGGATGTAGGACCTTCTTACCGCCCTCCAGTTCTAAGAATAAAGTGTTTTCCATATACTTATTATGTGCAATTTTGTTTTACTGTGTTTAATTTAATCTACATTTGAGAGTGTCTCTCTTCTCATCATTTGTGTGAAAGGCATGGAAAACATAACAATATCATTAAACCCTCTTTGAATGAGTACATAACAAAAGTTGGCATTGATAAAAAAAATTGCAAAGGTGATGCAAGAGCACTTTTGAGGAAAGCAATTTTTTTCTCGAGTCTCCTGCAAGGACGGGTATTAAAGTGGGAAGGTTGGGTACTGTGAGGAGAGAGAGAGAGTAGGAGGTGAAGGATATTCTAGTACAGTAGTATCACTTTGAAAACCAAGAAATCATGCTTTTGGGAGACTTGGGAAACATGTAGAATGTGAAAACCAATGGTTACAAATATTTTTGAGGCTATCAAAGCCATTATTTTGAGATCTAGCCTATTTTTTACATCTCTTTTGCAGGTCGGAAAGAAGAATATAAAATCTAGTAAAATGAATGTTGCATCAGGACTCATGTATCTGAATTGTTGTAACATTACCCTTACATTTTATATAGATCAATATCCCCTGCTAAATTATGTGTTATTGTTGATATATGTGAGAATGCATGAATTTCATATATTGATATGAATTACTTTATCTGAAAATAGCTTAGATTTTATTATATACTTGGTTAATTCTATGCAAAAGAGTTTGAGGAAGGTATTTGTTTGAAGTGTGTGCATGAAAAAAAAAGGACATGGCAATGATACCAAGATTTCACAAGATTTGGAAAAACATTGGAAATAGGTTTTCTTCCCATATCCTCTTTCCTCTTTTTTTATTGTCATGCATGCAATTTTAAGGAAAATTTGATTGAGAATCTAGACAAGTGTAAGTATGTGAGCCTAACCCACTTATCGAGAGGATCAGCTTAGTACATATGTGAATCCATTCACAATAGGGGTGAAATGTATACTAGTGTAAGTTTGTGAGCTTAACCCACTTGTCAAGAGGATCAACTTAGTACATAGTGAATCCATTCACAATAAGGATGAAATGTATAGAAGATTTGAATAAAAGGATTACCCTAATATGACCCCTCCTAGTGACCCAACAAATATGATCTATCTCATTCCACATGTACGATCAAGTGATGCTCTTGAGCTAGATGATGTCTTTTATGTTCTTGGTTTAACAATGAATCTTTTTTAGTTTTAGCCATGACAAATCTTAGACATGTGGCTGAGTTTTATGATCAACAAGTTGTAGTCAAAGATCATAGCCATGATCTTGGCCGAGTATTGGCCAAAGGTGTGCAAGAGAGTGGCTTGTACAAATTACTTGCTAAAATGATCAAACATAGAGATTTAGTGCATGATACTGACAACTTGTGCAGGCTTTGACACAAGATTGATTTGGTCACCTACATTATGGAGCATTACCTCTTTTGAATGACATGGTGTAGGGATTGTTGAACTTCAAGATTAAGAAGACATGACTGTGCAAGGGTTATGCACTCGAGAAGTATGCCAAAACTACTTGTCCAAGTAGTGAGCATAGATTGAGAGTGCTTTTTGAATACATGATGTGTTTGACATGATTAATGAAAAGTCTCTCTCCGCCATTTATATATATGATAGATGAGGGTGGTGAACAATTGGAAAGTTGAAAGATCGTCCACAAACAAGCAACCTTATTAAACATTAGATAGGTCCACATGTCAAGCTCCAACGTAATCACACATATCAAGCAAGGTCCCAAGCCAAGCGCTCCAAAAGAAACTTCCAACACTACCATCCAAAGGTCTCTATTAATTCCTCCTAAGCCATGTGGTCCTTTCGGTCCACCACACCTCTATGAAACACTCCTCTACTTAAGCATCCTCAATTCAAGTACAAGCCTCCATGTAAGCAACCAATTGTCCCCATGCTACCCAGGGATCAATACCCTCCTCCTAAATGTTCAATACTCCTCCAAGTAGGTCCTCCTCCCAAGAAAGTAACCAAGCCCTCCATATGTGCAATGTAACCATGCCAAATGTCTCCAACTTGATAAGGAGAAGTGCATGACATAAGCATCAAGTCAAAGTAGGAAAATCCATGATTAATCTATCTCTATTGTGTATAAAGTATGCTTGCTAAGGTACAATCAAGTGTAGGCAACATTCCATACATTCCACATTGCATGAAGCACCACTAAGCATGGTGTAAACACATTGGAAGTAACCCCAAAAGCTAACACATGAAACTCTTTAGCATGATTTAGAAGCAAGAGGGGGGGATGAGTGTGGAGTTGGGTGATGATTCCATTTAGCTTATGAAATGATTGGGTTCCATTTCCATCTTTTCGTCATCAAATGATGTTCTTGAAATGAATGATGTTTTGTTTGTTCTTGGTTTAAAGACAAATATTTATTGAGTCTTTTATATCATAGATTTTCAGTTTAGAGTTGCATTTGAAGGACAACAATGCACTATTATTAATTTTAATTTAGCAAGTCCAAGAACTTTGGTTGTAGGTATGTGAGATGGTGGCCTTTACAGGTTGCTTGCTAATCCTCTGGAACTTGTATATGCCATAGAGAAGCAAGGTGATCCTTCTAGTTTTGAGGAGGGATATGCAGAGCATGCATGGTGGGATTCCATGGAGATAGGTTCAAAACCTATCATGGAATCAATAATTGATTCTAGGATTGCAATTGATGGGAGTGTTGAAAGGTACCATGATGGGGTTGTTGGATTCTTCTAGAAAGAGGGAGCTGACATTGATGAAATTCTTAATGGACAATTATTTGGGCACTGAGTTGTGAGTGTCCCGTTGAACAAAGAAGAGGCCCACTGAAATTTCATTTGTTGCTTTCTCTTTCAAGCCCTTCAGGAACCAGGTTATCCCCTGTTTATAATGCCCTTTGAACTGAAGGAAATGGGCATCTTCACATGTTTCTTGTTTTATGATTAGTTATCAACAAAATACATGCCAATCTGTTGTGAATAAACCTAATGAATATCTTGCATACCCAACAAAACCATGGATGACCCAGATCAGATGCTGAAAACACCAAACCTGTTGACTTCTCGGGCTGCTGTTGACAAATTTCAGGGTTGTTGCTATAGATGCATTGCCAGAACCATGAGCATGGAATCCACCATCAATTCTAGGACTAAAGGGATGATGTTGTTGGTTGTGATATACCATATGATCCATTGAAACATGCAAGAGAACCCTCTGTGAACCATGGAGAAGGACAATAAACAACTGCAAATGGACATCCAACCGAGATGACTCTTAAAGCTGGAAAATAGCCCTCAAAATCTGCAAAAAATACCATTCTTGAGATGATAGACTTAAGCAAATAATTTTTGATAGACTTAAGCAAATACAATTGCTGGGTTAAAAAGCTCTTCTTGAGATGTATATATAAAACTGGCAATTTCTTTTAAAGTCCTTATCATCATATTATGAATCAATTGTTTTTCAGTTATCATCTACTTTTGTTTGATGTTATTTTGTCAGTTTTGTGTTCCGATCAATGTTTTGAATGTACTGGAAGAGAAAGGTTCTGGACTATGTCATTAAAGTATCATTGGTTAAAGTGTAATATCCATGGCAATACTATAAATAATTGCTAATGTTTTTCTATCTATTTTAAATTTCGATAAGCAATATTGGTACATCTTCAAGTGGTTATCAAGGCACAATAAAATTTAATGACCTGTTTTAGTAGTTGTATTTATAAATAAACTAGTATTCCCTTTTTAGACAGACTCCTTACTTAGGTGGTGATGTGGTTAAAATAGCCAGTTTGTCACTCTTCTGATGTTCAATATGTCTCTTATTTTGAAAACACTTTTGTTTTTTGTCTTTTTGGTCAATGGGTTTGCTGGCAGTTTTTAACTTATTTAATTGATGAATAGGATGACTGGAAAAAAGAGAAGCGATATTTTTTACACAATCTAAGTCATCTTCCAGTGACCCCTAAACAAAATGGTAGTAGCACATCTTCTGGTATAAGTCATAGTGCTCGAAGTTCCTTAGTTACAGCAAGCTCCCATCTGTTAGAGGGCCCACAAAGTATGGAGTTGGTGACTTCCACTAAAAATCCACTCTTAGAAAGGAAGGCTTTAGCATATGCAGATGTGGTGAGGAACCTTAATTCTGCAAGGGAACGTGGACTACCCTTCAAGGTGACTCAACTATTAGTTATATTTGGATGTGGGAATACTTAATTTTCATAGATGTTGAATTCTTTAATGCTGAATTCTACTGGGAGATTTCAAAAGGGTTACATCCTTCATGTATGGGCTTTTTGACAAGTCAAATTGCTGCAACATTCCTCTTTGTTTACTGTCACTTATTGCCTTGAAGTTTATTGATTTGAAACTCACTGAGCTAAATATTTGAGGGAGTTCTATCAATAAATTTTATTTTTGTAAACTTTTTATGTGTTTCATCCTCAAGGTTCTTAAAATGTTCGAAATTTAAATTGACTAATGTGTATTTAAATGAGGTTTAGGCTTGATTTTGTTGTTGCATGTATATTTTAATATATTGAATGCTATAGAGAAGGAGAGGTAACTGTATGGATTACCATGTCTTTGTTTTCTTTCCTTGATGTTGCAATTATCTTTATTGGTATGCTTATGAACTCTAAGCATGTCTTAGTAATGAAGTCATATTTAAAAGTGTAAAATATATTGGCATGGAAATTGGTCTTGTACTTTGGAATTTGATTTCTGAAGTTTGTTCCTTACCTTAAGTTTGTGTGAGGTTGCAACAACTTTCAAAGGTTCTGATGAGTCATTAGCCAGTGAGACGTCTGGTCCAAAGTTTGTTAACATTCAGAAGATATGGCACTTGCTTCAGGTCATCTCTTTGATATACCTAAGAACTTATTTTATGCTTTGAAGTTCAATTGGTAAGGTATATTCTGGATTGTTGTTTGTGTGCATGAAATATCATAATGGCGTGAATAACTTGCTGCAATTTTTTCAATATTTTTTTGGGTTGCTGTACTGTGATGATTGGAGTTTTAGATGTGCTGTGAGTCTGAGATAAAATTCTTGTTCTCCAATTAAATTTTTTTATGCAGACATTGTTGGGGGAATATAAAGAAGCACCGAGAAATGTGTCGAGAAAAATGGCCATGATCAGTGGATCAAGACGTCATTTTAAAGCTGCTCATGAGAAATATATACTGGACACTATTCAGAATCATGCTACCCAGGTCACATATTTTTTCCATAACATAGAAAGCACCTTTTGTATCATTATCGTCTAGTTATTTTTGAAGAATGGAATATCTATGGACATATATAATACTTCATATGTTTTGTGCATGTGCTCTATGCAATTGGACTTTTTACAGCCTATTTGAAATTAAAACCTTTTAACTATTAAACAATCTAATACGTTGCCTTACTTATTGAAGAATTTTCTCTATTGGTGTTGGAGCTTGGAATTTTTGTTGCATCAGTGAGGATTAGGTACTTTTGATTGGTCGAGGCCTGTAACTTAATATACTTTTGGTAGTCAAGCTACATTTTCCTCCTTGCTATTTGTTACCAAATTAATAAAGGATTAGGTACTTTGCTATTAGTTGAGGCCTGTAACTTGATATTTTAAAGGAAATCCATATACATCTTCATCTCTGCTATTTGTTACAAAAGTGATCCAAACACACAGCAAAATGATGAGAAAAGGAGAAAATAACATGCTTAAGACTGTGTATTTATAGTCACCAAGATGTAATGAACTTGGATACTGAAGATAAATATGGATCTTCACCTCGTTATGGACTAGCCTAGTATGGACATGGATATAGGAATTGCATTAATCTGAGAGATTTGTTCTAGGCATGAACTCCAAATAGTAAATTCTCCTGACAACTTTGAATATGAATTCCCTTAGCGATGTTTTCAAATGAATATATTGTGAGAATCTAAACTAAATTAAACTGTTTTCTAGATTAGTTCCTTATATAGACTTTCTTTAAGACATTCCATAGATGGAACCTGTATCTGTTATGATTATGCTCATCTCATTTTCAAAAGCATAGACTTTAATTTGTGCAGACTTGGAAATGTACTGGTTAAAGCATGGATTCCCTACCGAAATACTGTTAACTACCTTCCTTTAATGCAAGCATGCCATAAAGGTAGATTGCTTGTATTTCCCATTAAGAGATTCAATCCCAGTACCAGATCATGACACAACACATACTTCATTTGATACCCCTCACGAGATAGAGGCACCAAACTTACATGTAGATGGTGATATAACGTTTATAGCTACTGAAACTGTTGATCCGGATGTTGAGGGACTTCAATTAGCTAGGGATGAATTGTTTGGCTACCTAGACCTGCTTAGAAATAGTCCTCCTAGTACATTGAGAAAGACCGAGCAATTGGTTGGTCTAGTTAAAAAATTGTTGGATGAGGCCAACACTCTTCATATTATGGACTTTGACTTCACCTCTGGCTTGGGTGCTTTTGAGTCATCTTTGAAGAGGAAGAAAAGCTTCCTTAGCCCAAAAAAGAAAGGAAAAAGAATCAAGAAAAGTAGCGGCTTGGAAATTGATTTGAATATCCACGCATCTGAATATGATCCTTTCCAGTTTCAATATATCAACAAGAGGGGTCGTCCTCGTTCTAACATTGCACCATCAATTGTCTCAGGTCAGTTGCATTTATTGAAAATATCTATGTGTTGTTGTTTTTGCTTTCTGAGTCATGTTGTTGATGTATCCATGCATACACATGTGTTGACGTGCGGTGTGGATGTTTGTAGAGGGGCAATAGTCTACCGCGGTTGCTCTAAGGCAAAGACATAGACCAAGGTAGTAGCAGCCGGGTCTAACTGCAAGCCTAGGTACACTTCAGGGGACTCCTTATGCAATGGATTTCAGGTTTTCAGGTGACTAGTGTTCTACGTCACAATACTGCCCTGACGATATTACATGACATGCACAGGTGCTTCTCCTAGGGATCTTCCGTCCGGGCAGCACGACTGGTTGATTGGGAGCACACCCATTGGTAGTTTCCAAGGTTTGGCGCGTGCCCTAATTTAGCAGTTGTTGTTTTTTCTTTCTTCATCATGTTGTTGATCTATCTATGCATACACATGTGTTGATGTGTGGTGCATATGCTTGCAAAGGGGCAACAGTCTGTCACGGTTGCTCCAAGGCAAAGACATAGACCAAGGCAGCAGCAGCCGGGTCTAACTGCAAGCCCATGTACACTTCAGGGGACTCCTTATGCAATGGATTTCAGGTGTTCGGGTGACTAGTGTTCTGCGTCGCAGTACTGCCCTGAAGATATTACATCACATGCACAGGTGCTTCTCAAAAGGATCTTCCATCCGGGCAGCACGACTGGTTGATTGGGAGCACACCCATTGGCAGTTTCCAAGGTTTGGCGCGTGCCCTAATTTAGCAGTTGTTGTTTTTGCTTGCTTCACCATGTTGTTGATGTATCCATGCATACACGTGTGTTGACGTGCGGTACTGATGCTTGTAGAGGGGCAGCAGTTTGCCGCGGTTGCTCCAAGGCAGAGACATAGATGAAGGAAGCAGCAGTCGGGTCTAACTGCAAGCCCAGGTATGCTTCACGGGACTCCTTATGCAATGGATTTCAGGTGTTTAGGTGACTAGTGTTCTTCGTCACAACACTGTCCTTACGATATTACATAACATGCATAGGTGCTTCTCCCAGGGATCTTCCCTCTGAGCAGTATGACTGGTTGATTGGGAGCACACCCATTGGCAGTTTCCAAGGTTTGGCGCCTGCCCTAATTTAGCAGTTGTTGTTTTTGCTTGCTTCACCATGTTTTTGATGTATCCATGCATACACATGTGTTGATGTGTGGTACGGATGCTTGTAGAGGGGCAGCAATCTGCCACAGTTGCTCCAAGTTAGAGACATAGACCAAGGCAGCAGCTGCCGGGTCTAACTGCAAGCCCAGGTATGCTTCACGGGACTCCTTATGAAATGGATTTTAGGTGTTCAGGTGACTAGTGTTATACATCACAATACTGCCCTGACGATATTACATCACATGAACAGGTGCTTCTCCCATGGATCTTCCGTCCGGGTAGCACGACTGGTTGATTGGGAGCACACCCATTGGTAGTTTCCAAGGTTTGGCGCGTGCCCTGATTTAGCAGTTGTAGTTTTTGCTTGCTTCTCCATGTTGTTGCTATATCCATGCATACACGTGTGTTGACGTGCGGTATGGATGCTTGCATAGGGGCAGCATTCTGCCATGGTTGCTCCAAGGCAGAGACATAGGCCAAGGTAGCAGCAGCCAGGTCTAACTGCAAGCCCGGGTACGCTTCATGGGACTCCTTATGCAATGGATTTCAGGTGTTCAAGTGACTAGTGTACTGCATCACAATACTGCTCTGATGATATTACATCACATGCATAAGTGCTTCTCCCATGGATCTTCCATCCGGGCAGCACGACTCGTTGATTGGGAGCACACCCATTGGCAAATTCCAAGGTTTGGCGCGTGCCCTAATTTAGAAGTTGTTGTTTTTGCTTGCTTCGCCATGTTGTTCATGTATCCATGCATACACGTGTGTTGACATGCGGTACAGATGCTTGCAAAGGGGCAGCAGTCTCCCACGGTTGCTCCAAGGCAGAGACATAGACCAAGGCAGCAGCAGTCGAGTCTAACTGCAAGCCTAGGTACGCTTTATGGGACTCCTTATGCAATGGATTTCAGGTGTTCAAGTGACTAGTGTTCTGCATCACAATACTGCCCTGACAATATTAAATCACATGCACAGGTGCTTCTCCGATGGATCTTCCGTCCGGGCAGCACGATTGGTTGATTGGGAGCACACCCATTGGCGAATTCCAAGGTTTGGCGCGTGCCCTAATTTAGCAGTTGTTGTTTTTTCTTGCTTCACCATGTTGTTCATGTATCCATGCATACACGTGTGTTGACATGCGGTATAGATGCTTGTAAAGGGGCAGCAGTCTCTCGCGGTTGCTCCAAGGCAGAGGCATAGACCAAGGCAATAGAAGCCGGGTCTAACTGCAAGCCCAAGTACGCTTCACAAGACTCCTTATGCAATGGATTTTAGGTGTTCAGGTGACTAGTGTTCTGCATCACAATATTTCCCTGACGATATTACATCACATGCATAGGTGCTTCTCCCAGGGATCTTCCATCCGGGCAGCATGACTGGTTGATTGGGAGCACAGTCATTGGCAGTTTCCAAGGTTTGGCGCGTGCCCTAATTTAGCAGTTATTGTTTTTGCTTGCTTCACCATGTTGTTGATGTATCCATGCATACACATGTGTTGATGTGCGGTACGGATGCTTGCAGAGGGGCAGCAGTCTGCCGCGGTTGTTCCAAGTCAGAGACATAGACCAAGGCAGTAGCTGCCGGGTCTAACTGCAAGCCCAGGTACGCTTCACGGGACTCCTTATGCAATGGATTTCAGGTGTTCAGGTGACTAGTGTTCTGCATCACAATACTGCCCTAACGATATTACATCACATGCACAGGTGCTTCTCCCATTGATCTTCTGTCCAGGAAGCACGACTGGTTGGTTGGGAGCACACCCATTGGCAGTTTCCAAGGTTTGGCGCATGCCCTAATTTAGCAGTTATTGTTTTTGCTTGATTCACCGTGTTGTTGATGTATCCATGCATACACGTGTGTTGACGTACAGTACAGATGCTTGCAGAGGGGCAGTAGTCTGCTGCAGTTGCTCCAAGGCAGAGACATAGACCAAGGCAGTAGCAGCCGAGTCTAACTGCAAGCCCAAGTACGCTTCACAGGACTCCTTATGCAATGGATTTTAGGTGTTCAGGTGACTAGTGTTCTATGTCACAATACTGCCCTGACGATATTACATCACATGCACAGGTGCTTCTCCCAAGGATCTTCCGTTCGGGCAGCACGACTGGTTGATTGGGAGCACACCCATTGGCAGTTTCCAAGGTTTGGTGCGTGCCCTAATTTAGCAGTTTTTGTTTTTGCTTACTTCGCCATGTTGTTGATGTATCCATGCATACACGTGTATTGACGTGCAGTACGGATGCTTGTAGAGGGGCAACAGTGTGCCGTGATTGCTCCAACTCAAAGACATAGACCAAGGAAGTAGCTGCCGGGTCTAACTGCAAGCCCAGGTATGCTTCACGGGACTCCTTATGCAATGGATTTCAGGTGTTCAGGTGACTAGTGTTCTGCATCACAATACTGCCCTGACGATATTACATCACATGCACAGGTGCTTCTCCCATGGATCTTCTGTCCGGGCAGCACGACTGGTTGATTCGGAGCACACCCATTGGCAGTTTCCAAGGTTTGGCGCGTGCCCTAATTTAGCAGTTGTTGTTTTTTCTTGCTTCGCCATGTTGTTGATGTATTCATGCATACACCTTTACAGAGGGGCAACAGTCATGGGTGTTGTTAACATATTGATGTTTTCATGTCTATCTATATGCCAGGTGACTCTAGCACAAGAGGAGAAGCATCATCTTCAGCTCCACGGAATCCCCTATGGGAAGGCTTTAAGTCTATGAAACATATAGCTTTCCACGGAAAGTTCCATAATTTATGCTATGGTTGAAAGTGAATGGAGCATTATCAGATGTAAAATTCTAGCATTTTGCTTCAAGCACCCTTGGATTATACCCTTGAGGTAGTGCGATGATCACGAAATGGTTACTTCAAAATCAACCAAAAAGGATTTCCCACACACTACAAGATGATCTTGATGAATAACAACAACACCTACAGAAACAAAAGGAAATGATGGAGGGTTAGCTCAAAGATAAAAATGAAGATTCTTGGAAAACTCTGTTTTATTGAGAAATTGTCATTTGCATTATAGTATCCGGAGGAGTATTCTCTTTTGTATATGTCTGCAACATACTCTTAAGCATAAGGGCTATAATCTTACATCTGAATAAAGTGGATATTGTATTGTAAGTGGATATTGTATTTCCTCTATAGTTATTCCTATTGACAATTTATAATTCTGTCCATCTATAATTCCATAGGATATTGATCAAACATTTAATCCATGCCTGGGACTTTCTAAATTATTCCACATATAGCATGCTGGCAGAGTTCTACTGGCAAAGTTTAATTATGCATATTTTTATAGACAACCTGCTCACTAATATTTACATCCTTGATTATATTTTAGCTTTTTTTAACTGCTTATGTTTAAATTTTATCAAATACATACCTTTCAGGGTCTTAAGTTGCACTTTCTTGTTGCTGAACTTGTGTTAACTCCATTACATGGGAGATTGAAAGTTTCTGTAGACATCAGGGTGACTTCATGGATGGCTAGTTTATACTTGCTACAACTAGCATTTGATGGTAGTTTATACTTGCTTCTAGATGGATATGCTTATAGTCTTACTTTTTTCTAAGCCTAATATCGCTCTGGAATTTAGGTTTGTTGAATTCAAATTATATTCATGTTGAATTCATACGTAGTTAAGGAGTTGAAATCACTAGAAAGAGCATGGATTCAGCTAGAAAACCCATTGCAGCTGATACATCAGCTCTACATGTCAATATCATGAAGGACAAGATTGATGTTGATATTGTTTCCAGTACTACTGAGTTAGATCAATTTAACTGAAAATCAAAGAAAGTCAAACAAGAATAAGGACAACACTTGAAAATTAACAGTAAATTTGCTAAACATGCATGACATATAAGGATTATTTGTCACTCAATGTGTTCATATGGTACTCTTCTAATCTTCAAGCTTCCCCATTGTGCTTTCGAGAAGGTGTAAAATCTAGCTAATTACCTACCAAAAGTGAGGCTCATCACATACTACATATGCACTCTGCTCTACACCTAATGTGATTTTGGAAAATCAAAAGTACATATGGGCAGTTATTAGTATAATATCTATATTGTTTTTAGTGGTGTTCATTGATATGTAAGCATATTAATGTAGAAAATGCTTCAAAGAGAAAGAGGAAGAGAATAAAAGCAGTAGCAAAAACCACTGGCAAGGCATGAAAAAAGAATAATAAGATGAGATAAGACAGGATAATTTTATTAATTTCCAAGTAATGACCACTAAAAGATCAATGGGACTACCAAGTAAATCAATGAGCTTATAAAGAAAATCCGAATGCTAAATCCATTCCTATAAAACAACGATGGAAGAAAAATGTGTTAGTATTAGTATTGGTATCAATATTTATGTATTTTTATGTTTGTTACATATATAAAGATGAATCCAAAACCAAAAACATGAAAGCATGGAGAAGTGGAATATGGCAATGATATGAATACCTGCAACTGTAGTAAAGAGTTGAAAAAACATGAAAATCTCTACTCTTTGTGCTGACTGCTAATGTCGTTTATTGTTAAAGTCTTGATACTCTAAAAGCAATTTCTTTTTCTGTGCTATTACCATCACTTCTTAAATGTAAAAGCTATGAACGGTAATTGATAAAACATTCTGTAACAATTTTTATTTGCAAATTTCAACAGGTAGCACAAGAGAGGGCACATTCAGTGGGGCCTGAGGATGGGGGTTTTGGCATGCCATATGAATTGATGTATGGGCGTGCAGGATTTCTATGGGCTGCATTGTTCATTAACAAACATCTTGGTCATGAAACAATCCCTTGGAGTGTGTTGGTTAGTATTTTATTCATTCAGTAACCAGTTTTCAGAGCCCAATTGTGGATGTTGTGTTAGCTGGTGGAAGAACAGGTGCATCTCATACGCTTTTCCCACTAATGTATCAATGGCATGGGACGAGGTATTGGGGGGCTACACATGGGCTGGCTGGAATAATGCATGTTCTTATTCATTTGCCACTAAATAAAGAAGATGCAGCAGATGTCAAGGGAACATTACACTACATGATTAGAAACTGTTTCTGAGAATCAGGAAATTACCCATCAAGTGAAGGTAATATGAGGGACAAGCTCGTGCAATGGTGCCATGGTGCACCTGGTGTTGCAATATATCTTTGCAAAGCAGCACAGGTAGGACTTGAACACTAATAGATAAGGCTACATGATCAATTAAGGATGTGTACGCTATTCATAAAAAAAATGGAACATAATTGAACCTCTTACCTACCTCTCTGGAATTTTGACAGGACTCTACCTTGAGAAAGTGTTATAGGTTCACTTTCAGCATTTTTTTTCTTCTATATTCAGTATTAAAAGGCCTTTTGTTTGTATAGGTACTTCCAGGGGAACCTGTCTTTTGTCAAGCTGCAGTTGAGGCTGGTGAATTGGTATGGAAGAAGGGTCTCCTCAGAAGAGTTGGACTATGCCATGGCATTAGTGGAAATTCTTACACATTTCTTTCCCTTTACCGTTTAACAAAATAAGAAGTACATCTTAATCGAGCAAAGGAATTCACTGGATTTATTTATAACAATGGGAGGAGACTTATTGCATTTGGCCAGGTGCATGGTGGAGATCATGGAACCTCTCTATTTGAAGGCTTGGCAGGGACTGCATGCTTATACTTTGATATGGTGAAGCCTGAACATGCAAGGTTTCCCGGTTTTGAGTTGTAAAAAATGGGCTATTTATCATTTAAGTAGCTCAAAGGGGATGTAAATTTCCATGGTACAGTCGATCTAGATGTGTAATCCCTTTTGCATGACTATGGCATATTTTTATAACAATTTGTATTTTTACCTATAAGCTAATATAAACAACTTATAACAATTTGTATTTTTACCTTTATGCTAATATAAACAACTTATAATAAATTGCATATGCATTTGTATAAACAACTTTTAATAATACTTTTCAACTTTACATATACATTTGTATAAACAACTTTTCAACTTTAATTATATAAAAAAAATACTCAAATTTTTACTTTTATATTAGCAAATCGTGCTTATGAAAACAGCTTAAACAGAATGATGAAACAAAAACAAAGTTTGATGGATGAGGTCTTAAAGAGTGAAGGAGCTAATCAATGATGAAACCCTCGTCAAGTGGCTCATTAATTTTAGGCCAAGGTTTACTGGATTTGTGTCACAAATACAATATCTAGATTGACTGTTCAATGTGTCCATGAACCTACAAGTATACATCCAAGATCTTCTTGAAAGCATTAAAACAGTTGCTACTAATTACCATACTTTTCAAAAATTGAGATTCAATTATAACTATAACTTAAATTCAAGAGATTACTGGCAGATTTCTATGACTTGAAAACTTTCAAGGGTGTCAACTTTGATTTTTCATTCAGTGCAATGTTTCTAGGACAACTAAGCTTAGAGGGATTTATTTTTATGTAGTATAGTTTAGGTTTTGACCAATGAATCATACCATTCAAGCTTAGGCTGCTTAATCAATGAAGCATTGTGGAGCACTACAAGCAGTCAGATGTGTTCACAGTAAAGATAAACTAGGCCCATTATGCCATTTTTTTCCATTTCACGATTGCAATAAACTCAATTATAGCAGGTTTAGCGCCATTCTGAGTTCTTTGCACTTCACAATTCAAAGTGAAATTACTGTAGTTAGAATTGGCTATGGTAACATATGGCAATTATTGGTTATGTTTATGGAGTTTCTTTGTTCCAATGTATCTTATTAGGTGTTAGTGAGAAAGCAATACACACAAATCTTGTAACAACATTCTTCAAATTGGCTCCTTTCATATTTTGTAAATTTTGATGGCTTTTCTAATATCCACCTCACACGCATGCCGAGCAAAATTGTATGACCATGGGGAATAAAGAATGGTTGTGTACGATCATCTAGATTCATTGTGTATGGCTTGCTAGATGCCCAATGGCCTTATTGGCAACACATTACTAAATTTCAAAGCTTGATATTGGAAACTCAGTTGAGATAGTGCATTAGTCCATTAATGGAAGCCATTGATCTTCCTCTTGTAAATCAAATAGTGGGAACTGGGAACAATAGAGCTGTTGCAATTGTTCCGTTTTTATTGGATAATGAAGCTATGGAGTGGAATAACAAAGCTAAAACCTGTAATGGTTTCTCACATTATTAAAAAATAAAATAAACCAAGGCAACACTTAGATATAAAGGAGCTTCCCAAATGCTGTCATACAACAATTACCACAGAATTTAACATCAATTCCATGCAGAGTTTATCATCACAATCCATTGAATGCAATTATAAACGAAATCCCATAACATAGCAATACAATCACACATTTAATTGAAAAACCAGCTTCGAATGGTTGTTCAGTCTATGTTTCAGCAATGTCTATTACAATACAGCTCATGGCTCTTTGTGTTTCCTCTCTCTTTGTTCAGCCAAAATGCCAAATTCCCTTTGAGAGTCTAGTCACAAAATGCAAATGGTAGCAAGCCTAAATCTTGCATTTGTGAAGTTGATGTAGATAAATCATAGATTGAATAGTAAACATGGATGACTAAATTTTAGAGGGTGGATGGGGAAGTAGTGAGCCCTCTTCAACTTTGAACTGTAGCAAAAGGTAATAAAACTTTAGAATTTTGATGACTTATTAATACTAAGGAAAGCTTATAGAATAACACTGTACACATTTGGAAAGAATTCATTAAAAACCAGCAAAAAGATTCAAGAGATATCATATTCAGAAAAACATCTGCAATATCATAACCATTTTGGACACGAAAGTACATTCCCCCATAATTATATAAAATCATTGTACACTTAATAAGATTTGTGATACATCCATGCCTCTATTCTACTTGTATTGAATGTATTCTTGAGTTCCACTGAGTTTTCTTTGGTCACAAGTGAGCATCAATATAGTTTTTTTCCTTCTCTATGCTGGTAATCCTTGTTTTAGACCTATTCTTTCCACATTGCTTTAACTGACACAGACCAATCAGGTATGTTTGTTAGGTTTTCACCATGCAGATGAGCTGTTATGCCAAATGGATCAACATTATCCACCAGAGCACTGCTCAAGCAATTGTTTAAGAAGGCTCATTTTTCCTCTGATGGAGGATACTTTGGTAGTCCTTGCAACATATGCAAAGACACTGTTACTGGCCTTCTATGCATAAAGATGTGGATAATTGCTGTTTACACCTGCAAAATCTCATTACACAGCAAGTCTAAGGTCAATTGGAAGTTTTGTATGTACAAAAGTCTACCTGTGCCAAGATGCCCTTTCAAATTTATTTCTATTGACTTCACCAGTGGCTTACTGGCATCCCAAAGCTGAGACGATTCTATATTTTCGTAGTGTGGGATCTACACAACTACCATCTTGACCTCCCATTCCTAATTTGTAAATATTATAATCTATAATCTCTTATCAACCTGTTGATTATTTCTCTCTCAAAATGAATGGTATAACAGAAAATAATCCATGCAAGGAACCAGTATCAGGGATATTAAGACAAGAATCGAAGAGGTACAATAAATAGATCCACAACAAATACTGATATCATTAAAGATTATCATTTTAGTTTGGATGAGCTATGAACTAGGGAATGGCAAATAGAAAAGCACGCACTTAAACTGTCACTAATGGCATCTTCTATTTATTGTAGCTGTAAGAGTTCAAAAGTAACAGGTTTTTTCATTTTTATCTTTTTTCATAACATTGTTAGGTTACAGAGAAATGGGAGACATTTTCTGACTCATCGGATGGGCATCGCATGTAATCTGATTTTCTTTCCACCCACAATCATTTACTGGCCCTTGGTAAGAGTTGGGACCATATTTATCAAATTATGGGCTCATCAAAGCTTTCCATACCTCTAGTTTCATTTTGTACCTGTTTAACTTCATACTTTTTATGCAAATGTGGTAAAGCATTTTTTAAATTTTTTGTGTGCATTAAGTGCTAAATATTCGACTGAGTTAGCTTCCATAATTGTATTATTATTTCTGTGCATGTTTTGAGGGACATTTCTTTTGCAGGTGCCCCTATTGTTGGTTCAGCTATTGACCAAGTTCCAGAATTTGTTGGCTATGTTAGTTTAGGATATCCTTTCGGTGTGGCTGCATCGATACTTTTTGTGGACTATGTCTGTCAAGTCAGTTAAAAGAGTACAAAAAATGTATTCTTTTCCAGATTACTTTTATACTAAAATTGATACATAACATTTAATAATAAAACTAGGTTGAAAGACTCAGGCAATTTGCAGGAAGTTTAAAGGCACCTTATGGTTCAAGACAAGTTATGTCTAGTTTCCATCTCTTAGTTGCATTAACCTTAATGGACCATATGAATAACTTACAATTTATAGCCTACAATTTATAGCAGTTTGCAGGTCTTAGTTGCATTAACCTTAGTATCTTAGTTGCATTAACCTTAGTAAATATAACAAATAATAATAAAACTGAAATGCTAATCATCAGTATCATAAGAAACAGTTGATTGCCTTCAAAGAGGTAAGGTTGATACATAGAATTAAATGATAAACTGTACAGAAGACTTGTACACACATGGTAAAAGATGAACTGATCTTATCAAAAAACTTGTATTTGAAATCACTTTGGGTCACTGAATAATGTTTTAAGTATTTTACAGAGAACAATAATAAGGATAGGCCTTTCATTTACATAATATGGAATATGTACAAGATAGATACATTCTTAATGCAAACAATGCTGAAATAAGGTCTGAGTGCGAGGCCTGAGTATGCACTGATAAGTGATGTTCTTTGAATCTCTTAGT
>LPNX010659537.1:204096-226610 GCA_001517045.1 Pseudotsuga menziesii | reverse complement strand
AATGAGTTTCCTTGGATATGTTGTTTATGTTTTATGGTTTATACTAATAAAAATGCTTGAAATAAGATTAAAATATCACATGCACATCTTATGGAGAACTCGCTAAACGACACACCATCATAATTCTCCCCACAACATAAGGATAGGGATATGAGTGAACTAGCATTGGAGTAAATAAGGCCATAGGACAAGGGTTCATATTAATTCAAAAATGAAAAGAAGAACATTGAAGTTTGTTGGAAGATTATTGGAAATATGTGTTGGTTTATGTAACCCTTCATAAATCTAGTACGCTGTTTTGTATGGCTAAAGCTTCCATTGTATCAATTTTGATATGCAAGTTGATTTATCACATATTCAAGTCATTGGGGTTTATTTAAAACGAAATTGTGAGGAATCGGCAAAAAAAATGAAAAGAAAAAAAAAGTCATTGTACTTCTACACTAGGCTGTGAAACTATCACTATAGTAGACAAGCATTTGATACAATAAAATGTCCACATATCAATGATATTTTGAACCAATGGTAGGCCTCTATCAATTTTGGAAAATTACAATGAAACACAATCAGCGAGACATAAGATGTCAAATTACCATTCACCAATTTAGGATTAAGGTTTTGCTCTTGATTTATAAGCTTTGAGGCTTTATATCTGTGTTTTGAGGTTCAATTTAGGGTTATGGTTTTATAGTTTTACTTTGGGGTTATTTATTTGTTTATTTTCATGTCAAAAATTCAATATTTCTAGTAAAAAACTTACCCTATAGCAGCTGAAAAGTTTCAGAAAAGCAGGAAACTGCTGGAAACATTTAAGGAAACGGCTGGAAACTCTGGAAACTTTTAAGGAAACAGCTGGAAACTCTAGAAACGTTTTAGGAAACTGATGGAAAGGGAATGGAAATGTTTATAATTTTTGGATACATCTTGGAAACATTTCGATGGCGTTTCCAAGCCGTATCCCCTCCATTTAAGTTTTCGAAACGGGGAACGAAGTTTCCCCTCCCCTTCCTAGAAGTTTCCGGTAAATTAGGTTTTGTAAGACAAATAGTTGTAACTGGGGCAAAGTTCCAGCCGGGGAAAAGATCCATGCAGGGCAGAGTTCTAGACAGGGTAGAGTTGCATCCGAGGCAGAGTTCCAGCCAGGGAAAAGATCCATGCAGGGCAGAGTTCCAGACGAGGCAAAGTTCCAAGCAGGGCAGAGTTCCAACCGGGGCAGAGTTCCAGCCGGGCAAAGATCATGCAGGGTAGAGTTCCAAACGGGGCATAGTTCCATGTAGGGCAAAGTTTCAGACGGGGCAAAGTTCCAAGTAGGGCAAAGTTCCATCCGCGGCAATGATCCAAGCGGGGCAAAGTTCCAGGCGGGGCAGAGGTCAATACAAGGTATCGTAACGAGTATTTGTCCACCATTACGACATTTTACATGCCAATGATAGGTTTCAAGTCTTGACAATGCTAGGGAAGGAAATCAAGGGCTAATAGGCTTTCATTGAAGCTTCTAGGGTTAATGGGCCATGAACGAGGTTTCAAACCACCGTATAAGCGAAACAAGATACAGATCAATGAACCAAATAGGTCAACAAGAAACCAAGAAGAAATTTACAAAAGAGAAACTCAAGCATTTCTATTATGCCATCACTTTGGAAAGTTCCAGCCGAGGCAAAAATACCGCCATTGAGGTTGAGGTCAAGCTTTTCATCCAAATTATGAGTAAACAACAAGCTCCTAATATTCCTACGTATAATACCTAGTAGATGGGTTCTGTAAGACAAATAGTTGCAGTTGGGGCAAAGTTCCAGTCGGGGTTAAGTTCCATGCAAGGCAGAGTTCCAGCCGGGGCAGAGTTCTAGCCGAGGCAGAGTTCAAGCCGAGGCAAAGATCCATGTAGGGCAGAGTTCCAACCGGGGCAGAGTTCCATCCAGGAAAAGATCCATGCAGGGCAGAGTTCCAGATGAGGCAGAGTTCCATGTAGGGTAAAGTTCCAGACGGGGAAAAGTTCTAGGTAGGTTTCCATGCGCGGCAATGATCCAGCTAGGCAGAGTTCCAGGCGGGGCATAGTTCTTAGGGCTCAAAGGTCAATACAAGGTATCGTAATGAATATTTTTCCACCATTAGGACATTTTATACGCCAATGATAAGTTTCAAGGCTTTGACAATGCTAGGGAAGGAAATCAAGGGCTATAGGATTTCATTGAAGCTTCTAGGGTTAATTGGCCATGAACGAGGTTTCAAACCACCATATAAGCGAAACAAGATACAGATCAATGAACCAAATAGATCAACGAGAAACCAAGAAGAAATTTACAAAATAGAAACTCAAGCATTTCCATTATGCCATCCGGGGTAAAGTTCCATGCAAGGCAGAGTTCCAGCCGGGGTAGAGTTTGCACAGGGGCAGAGTTCCATGCAGGGCAGAGTTCCAGGCGACCATGGTTTCAGGCGAGGCAAAGTTCCAGTCAAGGTAGAGTTCCAACCCGGCCAGAGTTCCAACCGGGGCAGAGTTCCAGGCGAGCATAGTTTCAGGTGGGGCAAAGTTCCATCCTAGGCAAAGTTTCAGCCGAGGCAGAGTTCTAGGCGGGGTAGAGTTCCATGCACAACAAAGTTCCAACCGGGGTAGAGTTCCAGCCGGGGTAGAGTTCCATGCACGACAAAGTTCCAACCGAGGCAGAGTTCCATGCAGGGCAGAGTTCCAACCGGGGCAGAGTTCCAGGCGGCCATGGTTTCAGGCGAGGAAAAGTTCCAGTGAAGGTAGAGTTCCAGCCCGGGCAGAGTTCCAACCAGGGAAGAGTTCCAGGCAAGCATAGTTTCAGGTGGGGAAAAGTTCCATCCTAGGCAAAGTTTCAGCCGAGGCAGAGTTCCATCCCGGGCAGAGTTCCAACCGGGACAGAGTTCCAAGCGAGCATAGTTTGAGGTGGGGAAAAGTTCCATCCTAGGCAAAGTTTCAGCCAAGGCAGAGTTCCAGGAGGGGTAGAGTTCCATGCACGACAAAGTTTCAGCCGAGGCAGAGTTCCAACCGGGGCAGAGTTCCAGCCAGGGAAAAGATCCATGCAGGGTAGAGTTCTAGACGGGGCAGAGTTCCAGGTAGGGTAGAGTTTCATCCAGGGTAGAGTTCCAGGTAGGGTAGAGTTTCAGCCAGGGTAGAGTTCCAGGTAGGGCAGATTTCCAACCGAGGCAGAGTTCCAGCTAGGCAAAGATCCATGCAGGGCAGAGTTCCAGACGAGGTAGAGTTCCATGTAGGGCAGAGTTCCAGGTAGGTTTCCATGTGCGTCAATGATCCAGCTATGGCGGAGTTCCAGGAGGGGCATAGTTCTTAGGGCTTAAAGGTCAATACAAGGTATCATAACGAATATTTTTGCACCATTAGGAAATTTTATACGCCAATGATAAGTTTTAAGGCTTTGACAATGCTAGGGAAGGAAATCAAGGGCTATAGGCTTTCATTGAAGCTTCTAGGGTTAATTGGCCATGAACAAGGTTTCAAACCACCATATAATCGAAATAAGATACAGATCAATGAACCAAATAGATCAACTAGAAACCAAGAAGAAATTTACAAAATAGAAACTCAAGCATTTCCATTATGCCATCTGGGGTAAAGTTCCATGCAAGGCAAAGTTCTAGCCGAGGCAGAGTTCCAACCGGGGCAGAGTTCCATGCAGGGCAGAGTTCCAACCAAGGTATAGTTCCAGGCAGCCATGGTTTCAAGTGAGGCAAAGTTCCAGTCTAGGTACAGAGTTCCATCCTGGGCATAGTTCCAGTCGGGGTAGAGTTCCAGGCGAGCATAGTTTCAGGTGGGGCAAAGTTCCATCATAGGCAAATTTTCAGCTGAGGCAGAGTTTTAGGTGGGGTAGAGTTCCATGCATGACAAAGTTCCAACTGAGGTAGAGTTCCAG
Organism: Pseudotsuga menziesii; assembly: GCA_001517045.1. Lineage (NCBI taxonomy): Eukaryota > Viridiplantae > Streptophyta > Pinopsida > Pinales > Pinaceae > Pseudotsuga > Pseudotsuga menziesii. Next base: position 222,720 of record LPNX010659537.1, on the reverse strand, counting down.
CCGGGGTAGAGTTCCATGCACGAAAAAGTTCCAACCAGGGCAAAGTTCCATGCAGGGCAGAGTTCCCACCGGGGCAGAGTTCCAGGTGGCCATGGTTTCAGGCAAGGCAAAGTTCCAATCAAGGTAGAGTTCCATCCCGGGAAGAGTTCCAACCGGGGCAGAGTTCCAGGCGAGCATAGTTTGAGGTGGGGCAAAGTTCCATCCTAGGCAAAGTTTCAGCCGAGGCAGAGTTCTAAGCGGGGCAGAGTTCCATGCACGACAAATTTTCAGCCGAGGCAGAATTCCAGCCGGGGCAGAGTTCCAGCTAGGGAAAAGATCCATACAGGGTAGATTTCCAGATGGGGCAGAGTTCTAGGTAGGGCAGAGTTCCAGGTAGGGCAGAGTTCCAGCCGGGGCAGATTTCTAGCCCGGGTAGAGTTCCAACCGGGGCAGAGTTCTAGGTGAGCATAGTTTCAAGTGGGGCAAAGTTCCATCCTAGGCAAAGTTTCAGCTAAGGTAGAGTTCCAGGCGGGGTAGAGTTCCATGCACGACAAAGTTCCAACCGAGGCAGAGTTCCAGCCGGGGTAGAGTTCCAAGCAGGGCATATTTCTTACGGCTCAAAGGTCATGACAAGGTGCCGTAACGAGTATTTGTGCACCAAGAATGGGTCTTGATCCCTTGATCAAGGTTGAGGGAGGATATCAAGGGACTTATATTCCAAATGAAGCTTCTTGGGCTAATGGAACACGATGAAGGCCATGAATCAACAGACATGTTGTAGATTGGATCATTGACCTTTGAATGGGATATAGATTCCATCAGAAGGTTTTGCATAATAGAGATTTGTCTAAGGCAACCACATAATCTCTCTAGAGAAAACCTTTGGCGTTTGAGTGGGATATGGTTGCCATTAGGACATTTTCAGCCGAGGCAAAGTTCCAGCCAGGACAAAATCACAGCTCCCTCTAGCAAACTTAACACCACCATTGACCTATCATCTATGGTTTCAGAAAGAAGATGATCTAAAGATCCCAACACTCTTTGTATACTTTTAATTCCGGTGCATTCAAACTGTTTGAAGGAATGTAAGCACATGGCTATATTCCAGGCATCATAAGCTTCAATAGCCACAACAAAGGGATTTGGAGGAATGAAAAAATTGAGGATGAGGTCAAGCTTTTCGTCCAAATGATGAGGAAACAACGATCTCCCAATATTCTTACATATAATACCTAGTATATGGGTTCTAAAAGACAAAGAAATCCTATCGGGCAAAGTTCCATGCGTGGCGGAGTTCCAGCTAGGGAAGACGCACGTGCTTGCCTAACTTGTACTTGTTAGCTTAGTCTGATAGAATCCATGAAAGTGCCCATGATCATTCCTTCCATTTACATGCAAATGGTCAACAAAAAGTATCTTGACCTAGTAGTTTATCTTCAGATTCCCCCTTCAGCATTCAGGGGAATATGGATGTTGTGCGAGTTAGAGCATGATTTTACTGCCCATGTTAGAGACATTCTTAACACCTCACTTTCTTTGACATAATTTGTATACATTATCTAGGGGCAACAAGCAAGTGCTTGCCCTATCCTCTAATTATTAATTGTAAGATTGAGGCCAGCAAAAAAACCATGATGTGGGAACCACTTGCATGTGCCATAAGTTTAAATTTTGATACCTATCGTCGATACCACACATGAAAGCTTTTGTTTTCTGCAATAAATTGTGTACCACACATGAAAATTTGTGTTTTCTGCAATAAATTGTGTACCAGACATGAAAATTTGTGTTTTATGCAACAATTTGTGTCCCTTCCATCTGCTACAGGTGAGTTCCCACCATTGCTGGGCATACAGTTTGAATCATTCACCACTCGCTTTGTTGTCAATATGTTGGTTTTACTTATTGTTGGGCATATAGTTCAAATCATTCACCACTCTCTTTGCTGTCAATCTGTTGGTTTTACTTTTAACAAGTGCATAAAACCCGAGAATAAGTACTTAACGATTAAATGAATGAAAAATTTTAATAACGTTCACCAGGCTCAGCAGTCGACCAAAAGATTCACAGCTCTAACTCTTCTCTATAAAATGGATGACTAACCCATCTCACCCATCATGTGTTCAGTTCAGGTGCAACACCCACGGCATATTAGTTGAACTCTAAGGAGGGGAATTCTCTAACTCTAGGTGGAGGAGAAAATCTTAACTGAACAATCCAGTGTTGTTACCTACCATTTGTGGGGGCAGGCAGCACTCCATGCAGAATTTTCTTGGGGACCCGCAAGATGCTTTATTACTTTCATCCAACCGTGGGGGCAAGGAGAACTTTCATCCAAGAAAAAGCATAATAGAGTTTGGGAAACATAATTCCTGGAGGTTGGTGATGGACCTAGACATAGATGTTGAGGAGGAACATTGGAGCTTTGGGACCACATTGGTACACATAAGAGAACATGTGGCACATAGTTGGAGGAAGAGTGCCTTGCATGAGGACACTTGGATAGTGGACCGCTATGAAATAGGGAGTGTTGGACTAACATCTTGTTGGAGAGTGCACCATGTTAGAGGAAGACAAGAGGCATTTAGCCTAAGGAATATCATGACTTGGAGGGTGTTTTACTTTGGGGGTTGGATAAACCCTCGTTTGACACACACACATCCTTTTATTGTAGAGCACTCCATGAGTGGTTTCCTTGTTTTTTACTTGTATGGAATTATTCCTTATTTTATGTTATCCTCCCTCACCTATTGTATATACAAGGGAGGAGAGAGAACTTTTATACATTATCATCATTGGGAAACCCTAGGAGCGAGAGTTTAGAGTTCATTAGAAACCTCTAGGAGAATACCAAGGAAAAGAGAGACCAAATGTGGAGGGATTGCTCTTGTGTGATGCTAGGGTATGAGCTGTAATGCAATGATCCCAAATATGAGCAAAAATTTGCAAAGATACATGCAATTAGATTCAGCACTATGTCAAATACCCCTCTTAAGTACTACTGTAGATTACTATTGGAGTCAAATAATTTGGAAAGGCACTTTATGGCAGATCTGGGTGTGAAGTTTTGTCAAACACTTTACATATGTAGTACTGTAGAAGTCTGTCTACTGTAGAGTCAAATCTCATTGGTTTGGTTTGATGTAATGGTGGGGGTTTGTGATCCCATACTCATCAAGCACACAACATTTTAGCATGATCACAAACAGCACTATGCTTAAAATGTACCTCAGTTTGACAACACAGTGAATGAAAGTTTATACCAGATTTATGAGATTTAGTTCCTGTAGATGACTGCTGGTAAAGAATGCATATAGCAGTGATTTTTAAAGAGAATAAATGCAGGAGAATTCAGTATTGAATGGTACCTTCTATTCCATACAAAATCAAGTAGTACATTCAGCTTCTTTGTGGACATTTGATGACTGCCTATGTCTGTCCTTAGTCCTTAGTTAGGGTACAAAAGATCCCATAATTAAGCCAATCCTTTATATGCATGTATATATTGCAATTGCTGCCACAGACCCATACTTGAGTGGATACACACACACACACACACACACATGCATTTTAGGCCCAGCAGATACATGCATGGTTTCCTATTATATATGTATGTTGGGAGGAGGCATAAGAAGTTGATTGGGTATTGCTAAGATTCTAGTTGGGTGTGCAAGGGAAGATCCTCAAAGCCCTGTCATACGTTTGTTACTGTTAAGGTAGTGGGGGAAAGTAGGTACTGAGGATAGAGAATTTTTCCTAGGGTACATGGAGTCACTAGTGACACTAACCATAGGAGTCAGGTATTTTATGGGACATTTGGAGCAGTCATATTTCCTTCCCAGGAGAACTTAATGGTTAAGTATCCCTAATGCTTGTGTCTTCATTTGTTTCATGTCTTAGGAAAAGGGGTTCTTAACATCTCTTCTCGGTGAACACATATATTCCTACTCCTCTTCCTCTGTTCTGAATATTCTTAATTTGCAGCCAACAAAAGCATTGGCTTATGGCTGGGGAATAAAACAATTATCTAATTTCATATAGGTCAATTATTGACCAAAATATAAACGTAATGTCATTAAAGTTAATGCTAATATATATTGAAGTGCAGAAATAAATTATCAATGCTGTGCAAGATTGCTATGGCAATTTTGGTACCAGTATTTTCCTTGTCAAACTGCTAATTTGGAAGCTTTGCTTCTTGAAGCTTGTCTAATTCTATATTTATTGAGGGAATTTGTATACAAGGAAACCATAAAGTTATAAACAAGAGTGTGGATGCAGAGGTAGTAAAATTTTCAGGGAAGTTTGTTGTGGAACTTAAAAAATCATTTGCAACCGATGAGGGCTGTTAAAAACCTCCTATAAATTTTGTGTCAGCCTTCTCATAACATACATTCCTAAAGTATAAGTTCAATGTATTATTGCCAATTTGTCATGTCTATTTATATATTTGCATATTCTCATAAAAGGAAAATCATAGATTCATTTCATATGATTGCAAATGAAATAGAAATGGGTATTTAGGTATATTGAAGCTTCACATGAGCATCATTAAAAGAAGAGATACATCAACATGAGAGAAGCAAGGTGCTCTACAGCCCGTTTGGGGGATATCCCCAGTACTTTATGTCTTCATGTAATAATTTGTGTTTGCACTGTCTGTTGGCTCGGTGAATTTAAAAAAACTAGCATAGATCCATGTTAACCCTAGATCATTTAAGCACTCGTCACTTATAAATTTGGGGTTAAGATGGATCTATACTAGTTATAGGAAGAAATGCATAATTAAGATGTTTACATTCTGGAGGAAATTTTATTAGAGAATTTGGTAAATTATGCTCGTCATGAATGGAAAGATGGTTAAGAGAGGCATATCACTCTACATCTCTTTTGACAAAATATTGGGCTTACTTATGAGATCCGATGCCAGATCACCTAGTTGTTGCCTCTCTTTTCTATTAAACTAAATCATGAAAAATCGTCGGGGCTGCCGGCAACGGAGAGGAGGGGCTGCCTATGTTTGTCCTTAGTTCAGGGGTTGCCAAAAAGGCTACTATTTCAAATTTCACACAAGATAGGAAAATTTTCAGGGCCACACGAGAAAGAGACTTCTTCTATCTGACAATAATACTATAACTATGAAAAATAGGACACGATGCCTCAAAACTGCATGCGTTTAAATGAAGTTCAAGAATTATGGCAGCCAAAACATGAAGATATTTACTGGTTGGGTTGCAATACCCATAGGGTTTACTGGTTTAACGTATAGTTGGCTTGAAATAACCATAGGGTCTACTTATTTTTGCATTGATTGAAAAATATTGAAAACACCCAAATGGCTTTAGATGTGATAGAATCTTGTCCAGGGTTAGAGCTGTAATCTGTCTGTTGTTCCTCTGATCTATACAGTTCGGATTGTGAAAATGGCTCTGAAAGTCCCTTGATACTTTCGGTCCTAGCTTCTCTACTTGAAAGGATTGTGGCCAGAAACGAGAGGCTGTTAAGAAGAGAGCAAAATTTAAGGAAGCAAATTTAAAAAAAGTTGACAACTAAGTGGATTGGATTTCTCTTGGCACTTAACAAATTTGGAAACGAGATGAATTAACAATGTATATAAGCTAAATAAAACATAACATACATTCAAAAAATAATATAGCAATTATAACTAGCCATCTCTACCATTTTCTTTTCAACTAACTAGAATGGTTACTTTGCATGATATTATAATAAATTCCTCAGCTTTACTCGTAGGTTGGGGGCATGAGAGGCTCAGAAATAACAAAAAAAAAATTAAAATGGACCTATGGCATTTAAATATTCTACGGAATTAGCTTTCCTACACAAAATCTATGAGATTTAATACAAAACTATTATTGACAGATAAATGGTCCTCAATAGACACATAATACATCCATGTCTATAATATTATATCAAAATAATATGACTTCATTCTCTTCAGAACTGGATATACTTGGATGAGCATTTCAACTATAAGATTCATGGTAAAGTGCATGTCTTTGATGTGAACATAGGCTTTCACGGAAAACCCTACCGGGGCCTTCCTCTTAGCATGCATCTCATAGAGTTTCCTCTTCTTTACACAGGTGTGGTTATGCTCTATAGGATGAACCTTGATCAGAACTAGAACTGCAGCTACAATACTCTAGCCTTCACTCGTGAGCTGAACTGGAAATCTTTCCAGTAACTTGGAGTCCCTTTTACCCTCAAAACAAGTCTCTTGCACTGAGAAGAGCAGGGAAACGAATGGAGATGTTGGAAAACTGCAAGGCAATTAAACACCCCAGAAGACCTTCATAGAGAAATGGACACTGAGCTATAAGCTCAGGGGTCTTGCCACTATCTATAATAGCAAAAAAAACAATTTGTTGCAGCATAATTGCTCCAAAGGTTACAAACTAAAAGTAGGATATGATCTTTCCCACAATCAAATCTACAGAGAAGGGAATCAAGACATGGACTGAAAAAGAATCTCGAAAAACTTCTCTATCCCAAAGATCATTTTTTTATTCACTCTTGAAGCACAAGATACTAACCGATGAAAATCTGAAAAGAAAGGCATATATAGCCACTCGCTCAGGTTGTGTTCTGTACAAAAGCAAAGAAGTATTAAGTCAACAAATCTTTATTGGCTGCAACTTCATCAGACAATTATGGCAATAAAGAAACAATGATGGAGCAAATTTATAGCACATCATAACCCCATAGAACTAGGATATGACATTTATGGAATTGCAAACCCTTTGCCACTTATCACTGAGTGATTAACCAATATTCTCAAAGATCTGGAGTCTCCTTCCAACATAATCCTTTGGAAGGTTTGGCTTGCTTGTCATATTAAAATCTTTAAAGGAAAATCCTCATCCACTGAGAATTATCACCTCTCTCTGTCCCTTCCAAAAGAATCAATGGTAGTTAAATTTTCAAATATTCATCGAGATCCAAAGATCACTCCCACAGAAATTTAGTGCCTAAATGTGGGACTGGTTTGAAACACTGAAACCCCCAGACAAAGAAACAGCTCCTAAAGAGAGTCCCTCGTGGCTTCTCCTACCTGATCGCATGTACTATTTCTATAAATAGGATCATCATGAATCCCCTCATTATACCACTAGAGTTAATTATCACATTTTATTCTTCTCTAATTTCAATTACATGGGTGAATAGGATCGCATGTATTGTTTCTATAAATAGGACCTTCGTTCATATTTTATCCAAAGATTAAAGTCTTCGCCTTATATTAACTAACACAAAGTTTCCATTACTGGTCGTTGTTGCTTTCGTTTTAGTTGTAAAGCAGTGTTAGATTTAAATATAGTATATTCTCAGTCTCCTTCCAACATAATCCTTTGGAAGGTTTGGCTTCCTTATCATATTAAAATATTTAAAGGAAAATCCTCATCCACTGAGAATTACCACTTCTCTCTGTCCCTTCCAAAAGAATCAATGGTAGTTAACTTTTCAAATATTCATCAAGATCCAAAGCTCACGCCCACAGAAATTTAGTGCCTAAATGTGGGACTGGTTTGAAACACTGAAACCCCCAGACAAAGAAACAGCTCCTAAAGAGAGTCCCTAGTGGCTTCTCCTACCTGAAGAAGGCATCAGTGTATATGGATCTCAAGACAGAAAAAGCCCTTTTTGTTTTTTGTTGGGGAGCAGACACTAGGGGAGCCATTTAGGATGCTGATGGGAGACTGATTTAAATTTGCATGGGGCCTAGGATCTACAACAGACAACATTGCAGAAGTTGTGGTATTCCAAAATCTCCTTCATCTTCATGGCTTAACCTATAAAAATATAGATTGAGTTGGATACTCCTTCCTTGAAATACAACTGATGTCAGGAACAATCTTAGCCTTGACCTTGCAACTCCAGAAACTATGTGAGAGGATCGTGGCAGCAATAGATAAATTCACAGAAGTTCAACTTTCGCATGTGTTGAGAAAACATAACAAGCTGAAAGACTCTCTTGCCAATGAAGACTTAGAGCTATCAGAAGGAAGAATGCTTTCGTTTGAGAGACACAAGACATTTGAATGCAATGTTTCTGGCCTCCTAGCTTATGCTTATGCATGAATATGAAGATACCATTGTTGAGACTCATGCGTACCTCTTAGAGCAGAGCTTTTGGACTGCTGCTCTTGACACTTTTGCTTATCTCCCAACCTATGCCTTTGCTCCTGCTGCTGGAATTCGTGGTATACTATTAATACCTGATTTGCTGCTCTATTTTTTGCGAGTGCTTTTTCTTATTTGACTGGGTCTTGGTCTCGATCTCATTCATCTGGCTCTGGCTATCGAACTGTTGGAAGGGATACTATGGACTATGGGTCTGGATCTTCTGCTTCATTGACTGTATTAACTAGTATGGGACTTGCTCATACTCCAACTGGGGGAGGTCATGGCTTGGCCTCTCTAACGACTGATTTGCTTCGATGGGATATATACCTGTGACTGAAATTGGCTCTCGATCCAGAAGGGGTGCTACGGGCTCTTAGACAACGAGCCTCCTCTTCGCTGCATTCACTGGAATCACACTTCGTGAGCCAGCATTCATACTAATGGCGGATCATTGCAGGTGCAGGGCAGGTGGCAATCATGCTCGTTAATGGCGAGGGGATCATTGCAGGGGCAGGTGGAGGTCGTGGGTTCATCGCGCGGAGAGTTTGAATTGTATACTGGCGGGAGGGATTAGGTGGCGGGGTAATGGCGGGGAGGGAGACGGTGACGCATAAGATGGGACGAGACAGAGGAAGGAAGACGGAGACGACGGAGTTAACGGCAAATCGATCAAACGGACGGACATCGCGATGGGTGCCAAGAACGGACACCATGGGGTCGTCGACTGTCGGAGTGTCGGCGCGACGATTGCCGCCGGGCAAAATCGTCGCGTCGGTAGCTTACCCCAATTAATTAAATTGGAGGCTACTGTCAATGCAACAATAATTGCGCGTGAGACCTTCACACATTGCCTCATAATTGAAATCAAACGACGAAAGCATCATAATTGAATTCAAACGACGAAAGCAGTGAACTCATAAATGCATTCAGCAAACGGCAAAAGCAGTAAAAATGCAAGCCAATAAAATACGCTTTCCCCATAATTAAACTGGAGCCTGGAGGCTAGCTCATTCATGTATATTGCATAAGTATAGTAATTCTAATTCTAATTCAAATTTCATATAATGTAATTGAATCTCAAAAACGAGGTGACTGGATATTATGTACGATTATGTACCTCCTGATAGAAAGCCTTAGACGCACTTAGGCTGCGCTTAGTTTTGAGGTGGAGTCCTCATAACTAAGGTCAAGCGCACTTAAAGGGCGCTTTTTTGGCTCATATGCGAAGGCTAAGTGCCAACATAAATTATTGATTATCTCATTAACTCAAATTAACATTACCAATATATTGTTCATGGATATGCAAACGAAACCCATAAACCTTTGTTGTATTTTAAGTCATGTACTTAAAGAGCCAAAATAATGGCATTGTATAATTTGTATTGTTAGCCATCAGGTTTACATAACATAATGAATAAGTACAACTACATATTATAATGACAACGATTACAATGGTACTCTAGTTTTCATAATGAATAAGTATAACTATTACAATTCATAAGTATAACTATTACAATTCATGGGTAAATTTCTATATCATGTATGATTATGATTGATGAATATAATTTCCATACCAACTTGTTATGATCTTTCCTATACCAACTTGTTATGATCTTTTCATAGTTTCCCAACCTATTATTCAAAATATGACTAGGCCTAGGCCTGAATAAAAAATTAAGATCTTTATCATGAAAGCACGATGCACGATGCACATGCGCGCTGAATATGAAAGAACTCTTAAATTGGAAGGTACTAGAATAATTTATCATGGATCATTATCGAGTTCATTCCTTTTAATTACTTAATGGTTAAATATGCTGGCCATAAGGACAATTTAATCATAAAATTAAACAGGCCCACATTGTTCTTTAACACGTTAATAATGCGTGAAGATGATTTCAAGAGTTTAAAATAAATTTATTGATGGTGGTTCATTGTTTCATATCGATTAAATTGTTTTAATTATTGATAAGATATTATGTTTGATATGTATTTAAATTATATAAGTTATATATTGTTATTTTACAATTATTCAAAATAAATCCCCATTATTATTTGAAATAAATTACCATATTATTTGAAATGATGTGATGCAACTCAATTAAATACACAATAAATCAATAATTGTAAATTGAAATTAATACAAAGTATATAATAATAATTTAGAAGTATATATTAAAATTCAAAAAGATAAGGTATTAATTGATTTATATTAATTTTTATAAATAATTTCAAATTCACTTTGTATAAAATTAATAAATAATTTCAAATCCACTTTGTATAAAACATAAACGGATATTTATAACTGGTTTAATAAAGTTGTTGGATAAAATCACAATCCAAATTGGTCTCTCAATTAGCTTTATGTTTAGATGTGAGGATTAATCTTCTTGTTTTCCTTATTTCCTTTTGGTTTTCTTCTCTATACCTCTTTCTTTCATTTTCTTCCTACCCTTCTTCTATGATGAACCCTCTCCCACTCTTTCATATAACTTTCTTCTCCTTTACTTTTCATGGTAAAAAAAAAAGGAAAAAAGAAAATGTAAATAATTCTTCCCTCTCATATTTAATGGCTTATTACTAAAATAAAGCAAAACCCTTAAGAAAAATATACCACACAATGTCTCCAACTCGCTTATCATGGTTAAGTGGTCCAAGAATTGTTTCAAATTATATCTATGGACTTCTTAAATTGATACTTAACGTGCTCATGTACATTTAACAATTTAGTTTAACCATGTTTGAAGGATCGATGCGCGAACCTTCACAGATTGCAAACCATAGGATAAAATTAAGGGAGATTGGATGATTGATAAGATTTCAACAATTTCATTAAGAAACAAACACTGAAATGATCTAAAGCATTAGATGTAGTGATGATCAAATAGAGAAGGTTGCATATCAGTGTTTCTCGTCATAGTTAACATTCTCAAATTCAAGTAACCACTTTCTTTTTACAAGAGAAAAAACTTGGGTCCCTCATGTGCCTCTTGAATCCATTGTAGCTTATCATGAAATCTTGAACTTCTAGCAATATAGTCCTCCCTATGCACCACCAAAATCCAACCATAATACACCACCATATCCAACCATGATACATCTTGTCAAAATACAATGTTATGCATGTCCTCCTCAAGGAGGACACAAAACCCTTCCAAATTTTACATAGCCTCATGAAGCTCTTGTCTACACTTGCGAGAAATCATGCAACCCCAACCACACATGAATTTCATAGTCCTTTGAATGGTTACCTCCCACCATGACATCCAACCTCTTTCCCCAATAGGACAAGGAACAAGGTTTTGAACTTAATGGGAAAATGAATGAAAATAAGGTGATTTGAATGAGAAACATTAAGTTTGAGAAGGGAAGAAGTCTCTAAATCAATTAGATGATCAACCAAAATGGAAGTGTTAATGGGTTTGTTTTGTAAGCCAGTTGTATGTATCAAAACATTAATCGGTTCATTATTCACAGAAATAGAAATATCATCATAAGATCCATATAGCATATTAAGTATTGCTTGCCCCCTTTCCTTCCCTTGATGAATTTTATACCAAGTGAAATGGCCTCCATAATCTAATCCCTTTTTTTCTCAATTGGCATCATATAGTTGAACGGCATCCTTACACCTCAACCATGCCTTCTTATTTTCCCCACACATATCTAAACTTAAATCACCACCATGATGATCATCATCCAATTCCACCATATTAAATCCATGATGATCTATGCATTCTACATTTGGAAGAGAAGTAGACATCCACTCCAAAAGGTGGGATTGAGAAACACTTATATTGGGTGCATATATCTCTTCTATATCAAACGAGTAACCTATATGCACCTGTTTTTTGGGCCACAACCATATGTTGTAATAAAATTCTGCAATAAAAGGGATAGAGTAAGCACTACACCCCCATCCTCCACCCTTCAGTGTGGTATGAAGTCCATAAGGGACCATTCTACACATAACTCATGTGGTTATAGAGATCAAAACTATTGGATACTTTACCTCCTGGAGAAATACCACATGGGTAAATCATAAAGATGGATAACACTTTTTGTCCAAAAGTGACGATGAAAATTCAAATTTTGCTCATTTATTAAATCGAATCCCTCGAAACTCATATATTCCTTGTCAATCCCAACAAACAATAAAAAAACAAACTATAGGGAATTATGTTCTCTTTCCACCTTTTATTACATAATCATATTAATTAATATGTCAAAATTACATTTAATGATAGGTTTGTTCTTGTAAATTTCAGGAAAAGTTAACAAGTGGTTTGTGTACACGTAAAATAACTTAGTGATAAATGCATATTTTTTGAAAAACAATATATATAAACATAATCTACACAAAATGAACTTGGGAGCACATTTTTTTTTTAAATTTAAGTTGGGGAATTTTATATATATATTTTTTAATTTCAAAATTGGTCTTTGAAATTTTTAATTGGATTGTATACACTTGTGCATGTAAGATTTTTTTTTATTGGTTATAAAAATTGAAAAACAAAAAATAGCCTTTTCGATAAGAACGCATTGATCTGGGGCGTATATATTTTTTGAAATTTTTTGGTTGTGTAGTTTTTATGTTGTTTATTTTTCTCTACACTTGTATGGTTTCTTCTATATTAAGAGGTCCTAATTTACTGCCCATGGTACATGTTAAAAGGAGGTGTGTGCCATTATATATCTAACAATTTTACAATATCTAGTGTACATGGAGTATTACACATTTAAAATTCAAGTGAACTTTGTGAAGGTTCTATAAAGTGGAAAGTGAAGATATTTTCAAGATTTACAAATGGGCCTACAAATCTATGTATTACGTTTTGTAATCATTTAATACTTAAATTTATGTACTAATTTATTATTTAAATTTTAAGTGTATTCTCACATTTTGTTCCAACATCCATCGAAAGGAAGTAATTTACAATACATGTCTCATGTTCTATCATTTTATGTGTGTGAAATTTAATGCACATTACCTCTAGTTTAAGGATGAATCATATATATAAATAAGCATTTGCAAGGTATTTCTAACATTCTTTTTTTCACATGTATACATATTTGAATTTAAGTTGTTCTAGAGTACTCATTGCTAGGAATATTTGACTATGAATTCCACTATGATATTTGAAGTCTTATCCAAACCAGCCTTGAGGAATAGAAATTAACACTAAATAGAAATTTTGAGAACATGCAAATTTTTCTTATATAGATTGATAGTAGTTACACTAGCATGCAATAATATTCTCTAATAACACTAAATGCATGAATAAACATTTCACTACATTATTTAGTATAAAAAATTAATTGTGACCAATAATAAATCGAATGAATTAAACTAAATTGTGACCAATAAAAATAGTATAATATCTTGAAATTCCACTAACTACTAATCAATCAACACAAAAATTTTGTAACTAATTTCAGCATGATAATTGTAATTAATTTTGATACATGTGATCGATATCTTTGTAATCATTGACTTATCATTTGGTTGTATAGTTAAAAAGAGCATAAAATTATGAATGTGTACACAAAAGGAATAAACATATAAAATACATGCACCATAAAAATAACACAAGAACCACTTGATAACGAAGTTCATCCCTATGGGGCAGGGATAATTTTAGGGGCAAAATTTAGCCAAGTGGGCTATTTTTTGATGTTTTTCTCCCAAAAAAGATTCACCATTTTGCATTTTTTGAAGCTCTGTTTCGCCCAATTTTGGTGGCGTAAAACGTTTTCACCCTAAAAATTGCCAAATTATTATATAAATGATATAAAATCCTTGGAAATTAAAATATTTTTTTGAAAAATATCGCCATGGCGTTTCAAGAATTGGTAATATTCGCCAACATTTATACACTTTTAAATAAGTATGGTTCCTTGAAATCATCCCTGCTATGGGGACTCTGTGTTTGGGCCTATTCTTCATTGGGGAGGTCGCTTCTTTTAAATCTCAACAAAAATATCAAGTTACATGGCAAATATGGCTTTATACCTCAAATTCTGGGAGTGACATGTAAATCGAATGCTAAAATTAGAAAAAGGACTGCACCACTGTGTTTAGAAGGCTCAAACAGTGAGGATCAACATAAAACATTGCATAGTTTGGAGAAATAAAATATTTGACCCCTTAGAAACCCAAATGACCCTCAAGTGCCACGTGGAAAGATGTACACTATATGGATCCGTACATTGTACGAAACTCGAAATGTGTTCCCATGTTTACCTCATCCTGCGTGCCTAGACTTGGCCTCATACCCTCGGCCTCTGTGTTCAGTCCTCCTCCCCCTCCTTTGGCGAATGTTGGGTTTAAATAATATGGGAAGGGGTCTTACCAAGACCTGCTCCATTGGCATGTTGGTAAGTTGTTTCCTTGTCATCCAAAAGACCCGGGGTCAAGTCTCATGGAATCCTTTCTTGGTGCTTCATTATATTCATTGGGTATGGTATTCAGTGGATGCGCTAACCTTCCTAGTTAATATGGTGGTATGACTAACCATCTACCAATTTTGGCTAGGTTGGTCGATCCCCTTTTCCCCCAATAAAAACATTTCAAACTAAGATATTAATATTTAGACTATGGATACCACGAAACATAGGTGGTTTATTAGTGAATTCATTAGAATGGTTAGCGGTAGGTTGTAGGTTCAATCCCTGTAATGAGCAATTCGGTCCCCAAACCAATTTTTGGGTGGCCCCAAGATGATACATGTCATGCCCTGATTGGGTCAAGTGTCACCTCAGGATTGGTCCAAGTATCTGCTCAGTCAGCTGCCAATTGGATGCTTAGTCAATAGCCATGTCACCCTTCCAACCGAGATTCCATGTCACCGTACAAAGTGCCACGTGTTAATTTCTGATTGGTCCACTTGGCACCCCAAAAATGTTGAATCTGAGTGACACATGTCACCTCCTAAAGATTCCATGTTTCCTAGGTGACATCAGTAACCATACTACATGGATTCCATATGTCACCCTTGTAGTGGTGCCACATCACCTCATTTTTTCCCAATTCTACCCAAGAAAATGTTGTTTCGCTGAAAATTCAAAACATCATAAATTTTCCAGACATAGTCCATTTTGAGCAAAGCGAATGGCATTGGAACTGGATCTTGGAACTGGAACTCACATCATTTTTATGAGTTTGAAAAATGACCCATTTGAAGATCCTTCTGGATCATACCTCCCCATTATAAGGAGTTTGGCCTCCAAAAGCATCATCAATCATTAGTTAATTGAGGGGAAAAATCCCTCACCTTTTCCTTATCGATCCACCATGCTTTGATTGTATGAGTGGCCTTTAGTACAACTCAAAGATACTCCACATCACCCCTTACAAAGTGTATGAAGAAACTATCATAAGGATGAGAGAAAATAGGAAGTGGTGTGCCATTAAAGGAAATTTGAGGTCTAAAATGGGCCTCCTAAGGAAAATAATAAAATAATAGTTACTAATTTTGGAGGAAGAATGAAAAAAACTACTTTTTTGTCCGTATTTTTGACATATCTCCCTATGGTTTTACTCAAATTCCAAGTGGGAGAGATCATTAGATGCATAATTTAATGCTTCATCCAACGAGTACCCACTTTGCATACTTTTGATGGACCCCGCTACCCCAAAAATAAGAAATACCTGAAAAAACGTGATGATGACATCATCATCACATTTTTTCAGGTATTTCTTATTTTTGGGGTAGTGGGGTCCATCAAAAGTATGCAGTGTGGGTACTCGTTGGATGTAGAATTAAATTCCTCATCCAATGAGCTCTCCCACTCAGAATTTGAGTAAACACACAAGGAGATATGTCAAAAATACGAACAAAAAAAATAGTTTTCTTTTATGACAAATATGTCAATTCAACCATTATGGTTTACTCATTTTATTGAAATTCTATTGGTTCCTGAATTCCAACTCACAAAATTTATTGTTGGTGCATTTTCTTATAAGGCCCTTTTTAGACCCCAAATTTCCTCTAATGATAGCCCCAATTTTCTATTAGTGGGATTACAAAAACTCATCATGCACCCCTTTACATTCATGATTCCCATCCAAAAAAAATGTATTACAAACCAAAAGTACCCAATTACATGATAAATATACACTTGTACATTATCAAAGGGAAGAATACAAAGAATACAAAAAATGTAGACTAGCTTGTCCCGTAAGACATATTTCTTTACCTTGGATGGTCGTTGAAGATTTGGAAATGATGATGTTGTGGCTGGACTGATATTTTCTTTTGTGACATTGAAATCTTAATTTTTTTTCCTCCCCATTGATATGATTGTCCCATCTCAAGCACTTCATTTGTAGAAAATTGATCTTTTTCTTTCGCAACTGTGAGTGCAAGGTTCTTGTAGGGATTCACAACTCCTTTCATCGAACTTGTAGTGACAAGTGATAAGCCATCTTTCATTCCATGATCCCTCACATTGTACTCCACCCCATATTTCATGATATGGTATCGTTTTCATGCCTAAAGAATATTGATTTTTTATCATAAAGTTAACGGATTCCCAAAACTATGTCGCAAATGTCAAGAGGCATAACATCCATCTCAACCTCATCAATCAGTTTTGATGTAATATAAAATATGACCCTAGACTGCTTGGTGACATTAAGATTGGAATTATCACACACCCAAGCAAGAAGATAGGGATTATGATGAGGTTCGGTATCTAAACCCAACTTCTTAGCAGTTGATTCATAGATTAAGTTTACTTGAGAACCCATATCAAAAAGAGTTGCAATTTTTGTATGTTTTGCAACAACTCATATATGAAACAATTCAGTACTTATTTAATCAGTATCATAAGATGCATTAGAGTAACTTGAACCAGTGTGAAAGAAATGATTACATTTCAAGCTGATCGTTGTGATCATCTCTTCATCACCTGAATCCAATCCTAAGTCTTGTTGCACGGTTGCAAAATTATTCTTGTTTCCCTTTCCTCCGTATGGTTTAGGCCTGATCTCAGGATGTAACTTTTAGCAATGATCTCGATCATGCCCATCTTTGTAACAATTTGTGCAATGGATATTTTATCCCTCTTTCTTTGCAATATCTATCTTATTTTCCTTTCCTTTTTTGTTGAAACGTCCTTCTTCATGATTGGATGGATCTTCACCTTACACATGCTTCCTAGTGCTTTTAATATGAATATCTTGCACACTGGCCTCGTCCAAATTAGTAGGATTCAATAACAACAATATGTGATGAATGAAATTATAAAGTGCACCAACATACTTCATTAGAGTTTCTAAAGAATCTAAAGGAATCTTTAATTCAAGTGCTCTCTTCCTAAACTATTCTGTAAAGCTTTGTACATTCTGCCTTTATCCAATATTAAACTGCAATTCAACCATGGCTCTTTGTACATAGCCTAATGGATACATTGATTTCATAAGTAGAAGTGAATGCAAACCAAGCTGAAAGGAGATTACCATTATGTTTTGTCCCTTTCTTCAACTTAGTCTCCCATCAAACAATATCGGTTCCTAGCAAACGAAGAGATGATAGTTGTACCTTTACCTCTTCTTCCCCGATCTGTTGAACTCAGAAGTACACTCCAATATGCCTGATCCAATTGTTCATATTATTTGCATTTGATTCACAATAAACACAGGAAATTTAAACTCCACATACAACTTCAACAATGGCTTCTTATAATCCCCTTTTAAATGACAACTAGACTGATGAGAGGATGATGAGAAAGAAGAAATTGAACTAGAGGAGGGAGATGGAGGCTCAAAAGGCCCCTCTCCATATTCTTGATTCAATGAGGATGCATCCTCCTCTTTTTCCTTGTTCTTCTATATGTCCTTCTCTGTCACCCTCTATTGGTAGTCTGCAAAATGTTACTCCACTTGATCCCCCATCTAATAAAGGCCTTGTGGAAATATTTCTCAAGCTCTGTGTGGACCTCTTCTTTTTCTATATTCTTCTTCCATCGCACATGGTCAATATCAGAATAGTAAGGTACCGACTCACCTTCTCCTTCCCTGAGTTTTCCTCTGGTTAACATGGACACTCGACAATCCAAAAAGTCACAAATCCCTGCTCTGATACCACATGACCAGGGTCTTTGTAATAATTGACTTATCATTTGGTTGTATAGTTAAAATGAGAATGAAATTATGAATGTGTACATAAAAGGAATAAACATTTAAAATACATGTACCACAAAACTCACATAAGAACCACTTGATAATGGATTTCGTCCTTACGGGACTATGTCGTCGGGATTTCTCTTCAATGGGGAGGTCACTTCTTTTAAGTCTCAACAAAAATATCAAGTTACATGGAAAATATGGCTTTATACCTCAAATTCTGTGAGTGAACTAAATATCGGCTACTTGTTGGGTGTTTTATTGTCTTAATTAATCCACCTATTCTTTAATTATCATCTGGGGTTGGTAAGCTTAGAGTTGACACAAAATATATGCGAAGGTAGAGGGTGTCGTGTAAATATTTTAACCCT
>LPNX010659537.1:167970-194458 GCA_001517045.1 Pseudotsuga menziesii | reverse complement strand
AAATATCTCATTGTTTGAAATGTGCAATTTACCTCAGCAAAAGGAGAAGCTTTTAAAAGCACTTGAGACACCAGAGGAGGAGCCTCCCAGTGACAACCAACCTGAGGCAGAGATTGGTGAGGCAAGTTTAGGAGGGAAATCTAGGTATAAAACTCCATCATTTCTCCTAACCTTTGAAATTTTCAACTATAATGTGCATAACTATTTAGTGGACTCAGGAGCATCAGTCAATGTTATGCCACTTTTAGTCTACAAGACAATCAATGGTCAACCTAAACCATCCAATTGGCAAGTTCTTCAATTAGATAGAACAACAGTAAAAGTAATAGGAGAAATGGAGGATGTTTTGATTCGTTTATCTGCAGATGAGAGGGTATGTCAGTACATCAACATTGTAGTAGCAGACATACCAGATTCTTATGGTCTGGTTTTCAGCCGAGACTAGTCAGCAAGGTTGGAAGGATATTTTGCATCGGATTGATCACATTTGTGGTTTCCTTTTAAAGGAAGTCCAAATCAGATAAAAGTGTTAAGATAGCCTCAAATGAAATATAATGTCACTTAGTTAGAAGGAAAAAATGAACTAGTAAACTCTGTGTTGGGAAAATTTCATTGAACTGGAGCCGGGAATTACCAAGATGAAGAAGCCAAAAGTATACCCGATATCTAGCCCGATCTCCTTTGATTTCCATGGGCTGATGAGATTGACTGTAACATAGCAGATTTAGTTTCATATGTAGTTCATAATTCAAATTTAGTAGAAGTAGATAGTTTTTGGATTCTTTATTTCGATGGTTCTAAAACATTGGAGGGATCAAGGGATGGTTGTGTCTTGATTGATCTAGAAAAAAATAGCCATTTTCTTTCATGTAGGTTAGAATTCAAATGCACAAATAACACAACCGAATATGATGTGCTAGTTCAGGGACTTGAAAAAGAAATAGAATTGAAAGTAAAAAATCTAAAAGTATATGGAGATTCTGAAATCATTGTTAAGCAAATTCGGAACAAAATACACTACATTTCACGACATTTGAAAGCTTACCAAAATGAAGTTTAGGATTTGCTGATAAATTTTCATGCATTCAATATTGTGTCCATTCCTAGATTAAAGAATGCAGCAGCTGATTTACTAGCTACCTCAGCTGCAAGATTAGTACCTTCAAATAATATATGCTCTATTGAATTACTTTTTTAGGCCTTCTATTCCATATATGATCACAAATCTATATGTTTTTGACAATGATCAGCAAATTTTGGAGTGTTTGATGAATGATGATACTTTCAAAGGAGCAATAATATATGATGAAGAACATCAAGCAGGATTAAAGTTCGGGAACTTTATTCCTAAAGGAGTTAGGACCTTGGAACGAATGTTTGATTTATATAACAAGTTCAGAAATCCAGCGAATGTCAAGACTCATAGCTCGTATTTACAATTTGAGCCGATAAATTTAGGGACTGAAGCTGAACCCAAATATGTAAATTTGGGGAAGTGTTGTTATCTAAGAGAAAGGAGTAAATTCATTAGTTTATTCAAGAAGTATAGGGATGTGTTTGCTTGGACCTATGAATATCTGAAAACTTATGACACAAAGATCAGACAACATGTTATCCCAATCAAAGTTGGAATCAAGCCTTACCAACAGCCTTTGAGAAAGATGCATCATAAGCTGGAACATTTAATTCAAAGTGAGGTAAAAAAGTTGCTAGATGCTAAAATCATATTTAAAGTCAGACATTCGGAATGGGTTTCTAACTTGGTACCGGTACGGAAAAAGTACGGAGAAATCAGACTTTGTGTAGATTTCAGAAATCTTAAT
Organism: Pseudotsuga menziesii; assembly: GCA_001517045.1. NCBI lineage: Eukaryota > Viridiplantae > Streptophyta > Pinopsida > Pinales > Pinaceae > Pseudotsuga > Pseudotsuga menziesii. The sequence continues at coordinate 192,635 of LPNX010659537.1, read as the reverse complement.
CGTGCATTAGATAAATATAATTATCTGGTCCCACCCATGGAGCAAATACTACAGATGGTTTCAGGATCTAAATTGTTTTCGTTACTTGATGGATTCTCCGGTTATAATCAAGTATTAGTAGCAGAAGAAGACAGGCTTAAAACCACTTTCAGAACCAAGTGGGGAACTTTTGTGTATAAGAGGATGCCCTTTGGACTTATCAATGCTGGAGCTACATTCCAGAGGGCCATGGATATATATTTTCGCGGTCTGATTGGCCATAGTGTTGTGGTTTATCTAGATGATTTTACAATATTTTCGAAAAAGAGAGAAGAGCATGCATTTCATTTGAAACAGATTTTCGAGCATTGCCGAAAATATGGTATTTCACTAAATCCCAAGAAATGTGTGTTTGCAGTCACAGAAGGAAAGCTACAGGGTCATGTCATTTCTAAGAAAGGGATCTCCATAGACCCGGAGAGGATTAGAGCCATATAAAAGATCCCTTTACCCCATAATAAAAAGCGTATGCAATCTTTTATGGGGACAATCAACTTTGTGCAAAGGTTTGTACTAAAATTTGTTCAAATCGTCAAACCTTTGCAGCAAATGGTTAAACAGAGTGTGTTGTTCAAATGGACTAATTTGGAGAAGAATGCATTCAGTAAGATAAAAACATCTGTTGCTCATGCACCATCACTCAAAAGTCCAAATTTTAAAAAGGATTTTATTCTGTACACTTTTGCGTTTGATGATTCATTAGCAGCTGTGCTTACACAGAAAGAAGATGGGGAAGATGAGTACCCCATATAATTTATGAGCACTGGTCTGCAAGGGGATGGACTGAATTATCTAGCAGTTGACAAACAAGCTTATGAAATCTTTAAAGAGGTAAAACAATTAAGGCCATATATACTTAAGAATCACACCAAAGTAATAGTTCCACACCCAGCCATACGATCTCTTTTTGTACAAAAGGAATTAAGATAAAGAAGAGGAAACTGGGTGACTACTTTACAAGAATATGATCTTGAGTTCAAACAAGCATCCATAGTTAAAGGACAAGGATTGTGTAAACTAATGATTGAAGGTCAAAAAATGAAGAAAGTAGCTGGGATAATGAAGCTAAACTACATATGGTGGATGTATGTCCTCTGTTTACAGCTCTAGACTCTTGGTATCAGGACCTAGTCCATTATCTCCAAGAAGGGTATTTGCCGGAGCATTGGAGTCCCAAGAAAAGAAGATCACTACGTCTGAAATCAGATTTATATCTATCATTGATGGAGTACTGTTCAGTAAGAACTACGATGGATTTTTTATCAGGTGCATGGAACAAGAAGATGCAAAGAAAGTCGTAGCATAATTGAATGATGGACCTGTTGGAGGTCGCTTTTCAGGGGACACAATAGCACATAAGATTCTCAGAGCTAGATATTACTAGCCTACATTGTTTAAGGATGCTCATGCTCATGTTAGAAAATGTGATGCTTGTCAGAGATGTGTTGGAAGACAAGCTAAAACAGCAGGACCATTAAAACCAGTAATTATATTAGAACCATTTGAACAATGGGGAATCGATATTATTGGATAAATAAACCCAAATTCTTCCTTGCAGCACAAGTATAGTCTAATAACAACTGATTACTTCACCAGATGCGTTGAGGCTATTCCATTACAAAAAGTAAACGAATATGCAGTTATGGATTTCTTACAAAACCACATTATGACCAGGTTTGGGGTTCCAAGTTCCCTGGTTTTTTATAATGCTACTTATTTTTATTCTATTAGATTAACTGCATTTGCTAATGAAAGAGGAATTAAGTTGCATTATTCTGCAAATTATTACCCACAAGGAAATGGTTTGGCGGAATCCACCAACAAAAATATGATTAGAATTCTATAGAAAAGAGTGATAGAATATCTAAGGAGCTGGAATTTAGCATTACCTAATGTTCTCTGGGCTGATAGAGTCACACCGAAGAATTCCTTAGGTGTGTCATCACACACTCTTGTTTATGGAAAAGAAGTTGTCCTTCCTTTTAATATTCTATTTCCATCCTCCATAATATCCCAAGAGTCTAGGGGCACTGATAATGAAATTTTACAAATCCAAATCTATAATATGTTGAAGTCAAAAGAGTCTAGGTCCAAATCCCGGGAAAGGTTTAAGAATCAACAAGAAGTAGTGAAGCGTTGGTTTGACAAGCACAAAGCTAGGAACAAAGAGTTCGAAGTAGGAGATCTGGTTCTTAAGCGGGATCACCCGCATGATGAAAAGGGAAAGCACGCCAAGTTTCAGCAGTTATGGGTAGGCCCTTTTCAAATTGTAGCAAATATAGGCCCCTCAACTTGCAAGTTGCAAGACTTACAGGGGTGGGAAGAGAACTTACCAGTAAATGGTTTAGTTCTCAAGCCTTATTTTTCTTGATCATTTTATTTTTGTTTTCTTATACATAAATAAACGTTTGGTTTGTTGCTTACTTTAGAGTATTTTTAGTTGTTTGTTTTATTTGCTTAGAGTGTGATTGCTTGTAAATTTTTGTTTTGCTTATGGTCAAATAAAACAGCATGACTTTTGGGTGTTATGGAGTTCATCAGAATTCTGGATCAAGTGAGATATTTGACTACAAGACTACCTACTATTGATTCATATAAGGTTTGAAAGAATTTCTTCAAGTTTACAGAATTTCTAAATGGTTATGAACACATTGAAGTCCTGCTTAATCCTTGTGAAATAACTTAGGATAAAAAAGTCCAGAGTACCATTTTGAGGCTCCATTCATCTCACATTAAAAATTGTGCTAGGGGGTAACAACAAAAGACCCATGGAAAGGAAACAAGGTAAACAGTGTATTATATTTAAATAATCCCATGCCATGAAGTAAAATCCAAAAGGTTAATAAGAGTCGAAATCTCCTAAGAAAGCAATATGTATCAAAGCATGTACTGAACCACATCAGTATGTATAAGATTGCCAAAGTTATTCTCCATCCATGAGCTGAAATTAAAATATCTCTCACACAAAAGGACACTATGGATAGAGGAGCTTGAATTAAAATTCAGAAAGAAGGCAAACAGGAGGACTAGAAAAGGGACAAGAGTCCAAAAGCACAAAAAAGTACAAAATAGCATGGGAATGAGGAACAAACAAATATATTTTTTTACCATATGTTACAATCCTATGGTGTCTAAGTTGGAAACTACCCAAAGACAGAGGTAAAATGAAACTCATACTCTTGGCCTCGAAAGAGTTATCCAAACTTTGAAATCCTGGTTCTCCTCTTTTCCTTAACTTGGACTATAATTAATGATTAAAGTGAATAAATATTGCATTTGGGAATTCAAATATCTTGAAGAAATCTAGTAAAGTGGTACCATCAGAGTAGTCTGTTGATCAAAGAGTAAATTGTTCAGAGATCAATGTTCACCAGGTAGTCTCCAATTGTTGCAGCTGCAACTATTTCCCCCAAAAAATTCAATTTTAGGGCCTCCTTTTTATTTGTTTTTCTTTAAACTGGCCTAAGAGTATTTTATTATTGCCAAAGTTTCCCTGAGAACAAAAGTTTCTCTTAAAAAATTGGTATTTTTCACTTTTCTGTATCAGATGATTAGTCAACTATGCTTCTGATATCAGAAGCATAGTGGAATATCCTTCTGATGTTGCAGAAACATAATCATCTAGATTACCGAGTGCCTTTGGAATCCTTCGTCGATGCATCGGGGTTAGTTTTTCTTTATCCTCGGACCTTATTTGCCGAAGTTGTGGTACCCTAGTGTTTTCGATATCCGATGATTTATTTTCCCCGCTGTCAAGTTGATTGACTAGAGCAACTTTGAGTTATAATGCTTATCTTGCCCAACATTGTGGAGGGCTAGTCCCGAAGAGATTCGAAAGCATCATGTTTCTTTGCTGAATCCGAAGAGCTTAACGTTGCTGAGCTCCGATACCCATTCCCAAAGTAAAGCCCGGGATGGTAGAATAGTCCATAGCCGACGTTGTGGAGGGTTATCAACTTTTGGTTCTGAGTATAGTAATTAATGGTTCTGACGTCCGAGAATAGTGAGTAGTGTGGGGTTTGTAGTTTTTTTTTGTGCCCGCTATTGCTGTTATAGCGGATTTCACTACTCTAGGTGAATCACACTTTGTATGGCCTTCCCATGTCCCGCTGCAGACTCTTTATACCCCTTGGACCATATTTTATCATTTGATGTTTCCTTGATCATCCCCAAAACTATATAAAAAATGATATATGTGGCTTTTTCCCCGATAACCGCGTACATACGTGGGTTTGACCCATATAACCGTGTACATCGGGATGTGTGCATAATCCAAATCCTTTTGGAGTTTTCCTTGACATGGATCTGACTCATTTGAATCCTGGCCTTCCATATGCCTTGAGATCGCTCGGATTCAACCCTTCCTTATCCCTTGTGAAGCTATATAACGAACCCCTTGGTACATTGAAGGCAGATAGAGAGATTGAAAGCAACGAAACTATAGTCCATTGTTTCTAGAATTTATGCTTGAGTCTGCATCCCTTTGTCCCTTTGGAGCACTTTTGTGTTCTTCCCAATCTTGCCTTTTGCTAGTGAGCTTGCTATCGTGAGATGGAGGATTGAGGTGGTGGAGTCCCAAGTGGGGGATTCAGTTTCTCCGGTTTGCAGACGTGCCGTCAGAGGTTGTATCTATCTTGTAATCTCTTATTTATATTAATAAGAACTATCTTTTCCTGTCCAATGATGTGTATTTGATTGAATATTGTATCCATTGGAATATGTCAAATGCTTTTACATTATTGATTATATATGCTAGAATAGATCTAACACCATGATACATAGTATGCTTGCATTGTTTACTTGTTGTTGAGGAAGTATTATATTAATTCAAGCTGAAGATTGGAAAGCTCAACGGGGATCTACTTCAACCATCCGGAATAAGGTACGAGGTTTGATCTTTTAGTGTTAGACATTTTATTTCTATTGCATATTGGGAAAGATTGATTTTTGGAGTCAAAGCTATCTGTTGTGGTACCCCAAGCCATAGGAATTTCTCTCCGTAACAGAATTGGTGACTCCGCTGGGGGTGTTCCTTGTTTTTCTTTGGGGTTGGGAGAATAATGGGCTTGATATTATTGACTTGCTCTTGATTTCTCCCTATTTTTGTGTCGCATTTTATAGTATGTTCATCCATTGACACTCCCCTCTATTGGTTTGGCCTTGGCCTGCTTTTTACCACTTCCTTCTCTGTATACGCGGGTTTTTAACCAAAATTCACGTACATAGGCGGATTTTTGGCCAAAAGTCGCATACATATGCAGTTTTTCTTTATACAGCCACGTACATCCTCCCTTTTGGTGAGTTTGATGTCGTGGGAAGTTGCTGGGTGGGTTGTGATTGTGGTTGGGTCTTCCTTGGGTCTGATGTTGTCTGTTGGATGCTTCTTTTGTGACCAGAGACTGCCTTTTCATTGATTTTTCTTTGAAAGTAGTTTTTTTTCCTTTTTGTTTTGCCATTAGTGCATTACTCTTTTCGTCTTGGTGTCTTGCTGGGCTTGTCTTTTATACTTGCTGCAGAGACTGAGAGTTTTAGATGACTTTATGATGTTTTTTCATTCTTTTATATTGAAAAATACAAAGTAGTTGCACTCTTAGTTGCATATTAGATATGGATTTGAGGAGGTACTTGCATTGGATTGCTTGGATGAGAGTTGTGTTTAGGCTTTCATATAGGAAGGATTGCATTGGCATTCAGAAAGGAATATATATTTATGCATCTCATGTAGTGGCATACCCTATTTTTCATTTGATAAAGATTGCACTTAGCATTGTTTCTTATGGTGTGCACTTTTATTTCACTGCTGAGTCTTCATATCACTAGTTGCACGGCCATTTCCCTTTGAGTAATTACTGCCAACTAAAATCAACGCTAAATTAAAATGAATTACACTCTTTTCTTTTCTAGGGTGCACTAACAAGCTTAGGTTTTAGGATCTTGGAATAGTTCATTGTAAGTCAATTCTCCAAGATCACTAAACAACAACATCTAGGTGTCTGTCCAGGGAGTGTGTGAAATCCTTGGTACAACCAGTGTTCTCGGGATCCTCCTCTCAAAAGGGAGTTAAGCACGAGGCAGTGTGAGAAGTTATTGATTGGGATGACCCCTAGTCATAACTGAGTAGCACCAAAGATATTTCCAGGATTGTATTCGTATTTGGGGGCTCTTTCGAGAGTTTCGGGCTTTGCTACCCTGCCCAAATGGTCAATCCCACCTGCGACTGTCTACCTGAGCATTGATTATATTGAGGTGACCTTAGTTTCCTTACCTAGGTAAAAAAGAGGGTACTTCGCAGAGGTTATTCTGTAGGTGTCCTGGCCAGGTAGAGGTCAGACAGCACAGTCGCTATATGCGTTGAAGCTGAAGGCCACTATAATTGGTTACGTACCTCCGCTTGTAGTGTATGGGAGTTTTGAGGCTATCCTAGGCGATACATACCTACTGCATTCGGGAGCTCACATATCCTCCCCTTGGTTTGCTTGTATTTTGGCTGTATATTTTCTTAGGAGTGTGCTCTTTGTGCGCTAGTTGTCCTTTGGGATCGTAGTTACTTGAGTATATTTATCCTCTCTTGAGTTCGGGTCCTTTTATTTTTGGCATGCCTGGTATCCTATCACCCGTCTTGGTCCTAGTACGGACCCTGGTGTTAGACTTGGGGGCATCACAACCCCTTACCGTGCTCATAGATTTGGGAATGGTCATCTTCCATCCTCTACTCCATTTGTGGAGGATTTTTTCCCTTTGCTCGGTCTTTACACCAGTGGTCACCCTCACTGGGGTGGTAGTGTATGCGTGAATGTTGGGTCTACACCTTAGTTTCCTTTTTATGTCTCATTGTTCACCGCATTGTTTCCGTTGGGTGTTGTTGTCATGATCATTCCTCCCTATATCCTATAGTTTTGCTTCTTTATTGACTATTTTGGGTTGTTTTGAACTAATATGGTTGTCATGCAGGATCCAATTTTTGTACACTCTCTTCGAGGTTTTGACCCGTTCGTTCCTATCATGGGTATTATGTCTGAACTAGCATATAGGTTAATATATCACATCCGCTTGCATTTATGCATTGCCTTATGACCATTCCATCTTAACCTTAGGTACGAACCCATTCCATGGTATCACGGAACCTTCATGCTGCTGTTAGAAGTGATATTATGTGAATGGTAGAGATTTCCTATACATGGGTGCCCTGGTTAGCTCCCCTTTGCATTTGGTACCCATGCTGTGAGTCCTCTCTTAAGTCCGGGAGTCCGTTGTATAGTACTACCATGACATTTCGCAAGAGCCTCATACTCCTCTTGATCTTATGCTGGCCTGTTTCCCTCCAGACTCCCCCTATGTCAAGTTGTGAATGCATTATCATGAGCTTTGCCTGCCTTATTGAGCTTTATGCTAGCTCCCCTGAAATTGTGTTTCATCCATATAGCCCGAGCTTGTCTCATGTCGAGCCATGCAGAGCCATTTTTATATCCTTCACAGCTTGATTCCCTTTTTACCGGGAGGGGATTTTCCCCCGAGTGTCGATATCCTACACATGTATCCTTGCATTGAGCATAGGTATGTTCCACTGCTTGGAACTAGTTTGTTTTCCCTTATGACACTCGTATCCTCCTAGTTTGTAACTATAAAGCTAGTTTATTCTTTTTTCAAGCTTTTCAAATAACTGAAAAAGTCCAAAAAAAAAAATCAAAAAACCAAAAAGCTGGACAAGGAAAGATGTTATCTTTGGCAACTGTTGAGTCGTGTCTCCTTCGAACAGAGCACTTATATCACATCCATTGGTTGGGTTATAGTTTGACTTAGGAGCTGTACTCGTTTATCTGATTTTATCTCCACCGACTGGTTAAGCTTCCAGTCTCTATGGAGCCTCTGTTGATGCCTCCTGTGTCACAGAGATGTCCCAGTTTGTATATCGAGTCTATGCTACCTTCATTCAGTCACCATACGCCGTTATGCTCTTGTTCGAAGGAAGTTGAAACCTGTGTCGTCCATTCCTCAGTTATCTTGACTTTGTATGTCGGCCATTCCCAGTACAGTTACTGGTTCATGCACTTTATGATCGATTCCTTCCACATTAGACAGCTTTGCTAAGTACCTCGTGTTGGATGATGGGGGATACCTTAATGCCCTCCTTCCAACGGATTTCATCCCATCGACTTCAGATCATTTATTTTGGGATTGGAATCTAGAGTCCTTTTGAGTGCCTTGAGACTTGCAGTCATCAGTGGCAGGTTCTCTTGCCATCGACAGTTTCTTGGGAATACATCAATGTCCCCTGATCGATGTATTTTCTCAAGTGTTCGACCTCAACACATCTATTCACACTTGTTATTTTTCACTCTAGTACCTTGATTCCCATTATCATTATCGGTGGGTAATCTCGCGTCTGTTAACGGTATACATTAATGACCGGTAATCAGACGATGGACTACTATGTTTGACCTCGACACCTCTATTTGCATAGTAGGACATGTACTCGTAGCGCTTTTTGTAGAAGACCTTCTAGACTGGTGGCATCTCTTATATGCTACCTCCTTGATCGTGCCAGTTTTCATGAGATTTCAGCTCTCGTGACTTGATTCCAGTGTATGTCAGACATTTCCAGCCACTATGGAGATCTTGATCTATTATATATCTTCAGCCATTTTGGAGATCATGGTCCTTTGTACATCTTCATCATGGAGATTCTGATCTATGTATATTGTACGTGGTGATGACCACATATGTAATATCATGTATTATGCCTATTCATGGCCATTGTACTCTTATGTATCCGGGACTGCTATATGTACTTGCAGTTATATGCAGAGTTGTATCATTGTATTATGTTGATTGGGTGGCTGGTCTTCCATTTTGGATCCTTCATCACTCCACTTCTGGGATGGACTTATAATGTATTTCGGCCATCGTATGACCCCTCTGACCTCACACATTAGGGGGCATCTGTTATAGCGGATTTCACCACTCTAGGTGAATCACACTTTGTATGGCCTTCCCCTGTCCTGCTGCAGACTCTTTAGACCCCATGGACCATATTTTATCCTTTGATGTTTCCTTGATCATCCCTAAGACTATATAAAAAATGATATACGCAACTTTTTCCCCGATAACCGCGTACATCGGGATGTGTGCATAGTCCAAATCCTTTTGGAGTTTTCCTTGACATGGATCCAACTCATTTGACTCCTGGCCTTCCATATGCCTTGAGATCGCTCCGATTCGACCCTTCATTATCCATTGTGAAGCTATATAAGGAACCCCTTGGTACATTGAAGGAAGATAGAGAGATTGAAAGCAACGAAACTATAGTCCATTGTTGCCAAAATTTATGCTTGAGTCTGCATCCCTTTGTCCCTTTGGAGCACTTTTGTGTTCTTCCCAAGCTTGCCTTTTGCTAGTGATCTTGCTATCGTGAGATGGAGGATTGAGGTGGTGGAGGACCAAGTGGGGGATTCAGTTTCTCCAATTCGCAGACGTGCCATCAGAGGTTGTATCTATCTTGTAGTCTCTTATTTATATTAATAAGAACTATCTTTTCCTGTCCAATGATGTGTATTTGATTGAATATTGTATCCATTGGAATATGTCAAATGCTTTTACATTATTGATTATATATGCTAGAATAGATATAACACCATGATACATAGTATGCTTGTATTGTTTACTTGTTGTTGAGGAAGTATTATATCAATTCAAGCTGAAGATTGGAAAGCTCAACAGGGATTTACTTCAACCGTCCAGAATAAGGTACGAGGTTTGATCCTTTAGTGTTAGACATTTTATTTCTATTGCATATTGGGAAAGATTGATTTCTGGAGTCAAAGCTATCTGTTGTGGTACCCCAAGCCATAGGAATTTCTCTCCGTAACAATTGCGGATAACCTCCAGCCTATTTTGCTGATGGTTTTATTATTCGTCCGCCAATGGTTTCCCTCCCGGTCATAGGTATATATATATGTTGCCATATGACTTGTCGTTTTCCTTGTGACTTGTCGTATTGCACTCTCAAAACCGTTTGAAGTTGTGTGCACGCACCTATCAAGACATTGTTCACCCTACTCCGTACCCGTGAATTTTTCGTCTCGTCCATTCATCCGCATCGTTGTTGCCAAGAATTTTTACCCGTGGCCTTGTTATTTTGGGTGTTGTTAGTTGATTTTGAACCGTTAGTGCATTGGAGGTTATGTTTCCGCAGGTTAGGTTTCCAGATAGGGGGTTAGGAATTATTTTTTTTGCCTTCTTACAGTGTGTCTTATGGATATTTTACATCACTAAGGGGCTGATCCCATTGTTTGAGTTCTCATTTCATGGGAGTTTGAGTATGTTTGTCGTCGAATCATTATGTATGCGCCTACTTTTCTTGCATGAGTTGTTAGGGCATGGTGCAGATAGGCATTTCGCCATATGTACCACCCTATTCTTGTACTTTTTATGGTCGGTCGGAGGTTAAGAAGCCGTATTTTCTTCAGCTCTGTTTTCTCGTGGGATTCAGGAGGGCGCTCATTTGATTAGGGGTTTTTCGAAGCGGTTTTTGTGCAAGGTTTAGGAAGTTCAATAGAATGGTTTGAGTACTTTTGAGAGTGGTGTTGAGTTTTAGTGGTGGAGTGAGATTGATGAGAAATACCTATATAGGATGAAGAAGAGTTTCGGTCGATTAGGGTTTTTTAGATAGTGGAGCTTAGGAAGTTTTAGGAAGCATCTTTTTGTAGTTTTTTCTTGTAAATCATTCATTCATAAAGACTGTGTTTAACCTAATTTAACAGCATGCATGTCGAAGAGGTGAATAGATCTGTATACTTTCTTGTTTATTGTTGTAGCAATTGCTAGAGTTAGTCAGCCTAAAACATGTTGCTTCACTGTTACAGGTTGATTGCTATTACAGCAACATGCCAAAGAGACAGAAGAAGAAAGCTCAGGTGGCTGAAGAGGAGCCTGAGGTAGAAATAATAACCAAGGTAGAATTCATCTATGAAGACAACAAAGCCACTACTAGAGTAGAACCTGATTACAAATGGGGAGAAATTTTCAGGATGATCCCAAACTAGAATGTACCTGATGTTGGGTTTGAAGAACTGACAATTTATGTTAATATTGAAAAGTCAACTCTGATGAAAATGGATACTAGGCCTGAATTGTTCCCCTGCTCAGAAGTAATAGGTTGGATTCTGCCCAGGGCAGATGTGATGAGAATGATCTTAGAAAATACTGCAAAGTAGGGCTATGCTACATACAACCCTACCTATGTGTCTATGGCATACCATCTACCCTCACCCCAAGTCTATCTAATGGAAAGTTGGATAAAGGAGGCAGGTCTAGACCTGGTAGAGACGATAAAGAGGATGATGATCCCAGGGAAGAATTTCAGAACCAGACCTTCAGGAGAATATGATACCTCAACTCTCCGAGCTCCTTATAGATTTATTTCTTTGATGCTTAACATTATTTTTGGTATAGAAAATAGACAAAGTTTCAAGATAGGTTGGATACCGATCATCTTTTTCATTGTTACATATGGAACTATCTTCAACTGGGCCAGTATAGTGTCGAACAGTCTTTCAACATGTATAAGTGCAGCATTGGGAGGAGTATCCCAGAAGAAATCTGAGTTCTATATGAGTTCCATTCTAATTGATTGCATATTGTGCACCCATGCTTTCCCTGCTTTAAAGTGCAATTGGGAGATGGACATAACCCTAGCATACACAGCTTATAAATTGTTTTGGGCGCATAAGTATTATAGTTATTATAGGGAGATTTGTGAGCATTTTATTATGCTCCTATATAATCTGATTTGCCTAATTGAATGTAATTGCTTGTCCGAGGAAGCATTTAAGGTCATACAAGAATTCAGGGATTATTATTTGATAGAAGATGGATTGTATGTGAGGATGTATGGTGGCTCCAGAGCTCCTTCTCTGCTCCCAAAATATTCTACAGATTATGTACTCCACAAGGAGGCCGTCATATAGTTGTACATTGATGGAGTATGATTTTTTTTGTTTGAACATAAAAAGGAAGTGTACCCTGCAGTACCTTTCTTTATTGGAACCTATAACTTTTCAAGGGTAAAGCAGGAAGCAGAGTTTGTTAAATAATTACAATATTTTCGTTTTGGAGAAATGAATTTTCACAGAAATGATTCCCTTAACAAAGTAGCTAATTACTGCAAAGAAGATAGAATCCATTTTAAGTACACTGACTTCTGGGACAAATATGAGGAGACATTTCGCAATGCAAAGAATGTAACAACCCTAAAGAAAAGGTTCAAGCAAAAGATAACAAATGTGGGTGGAAAAGGCAAGACCTCAGAAAAAGCTAAGAAGCTAGAAGAAGATGCTAGAAGATTGGTACAGGAAGCAGAAAATTGGTTAAGGATTGAAGAAGAAGAAAAGAAATGAGCCGTGAAGAAGCAAGTAAGAAGGAAGAAGAAGAGAAGAAAAGAAAAGAAGAAGTTGAGATAAAGAAGAAACAGGCAGAAAGTGAGGGCTTCAGGCTAATAGAATCCCAAAAGGAGAAGTAGCCCACAGAGCAAGTTGATGTACAAGAAGCTCAAGATCCCATAGATCAAGAACAAGGATAGTCCGATCTTGATCCATTGGATCCTGCTGTCCCTTCTAGCATTATGTTAGGAGAATTTTCAATTTCTGAATTTGATTTTATTCCTTTCATGCCTATCGAACGGGAGGAAATACCTGAGTTTAATACTATATTCTATGACAAAGAAAAAAAGAGGATTGTTAAGAGGACCGAGAGAAAGGTAGATACTAGAGGAAAGCCAAGGAATATGGTGATGGACAAGACAGTAGTACATGGTACTCATAATGATCCACGGTTAATAGCAAGGGATGGGGTAGCTTTGACCTTAGCAAATGAAGATAACATGGAAAAGATCATGACTGATATGGAGCAATCATGGAAGAATGTAGCTCAGCTGAAGGAAACCTTGAAAAAAGAAAGGGATGAAAGCCATAAGCTAAAGAGAAAATATGAAGACATGATAGGTGAAGTCAAGGTTTCAAGGACAGAATGCCAAACTCTACAAGTAGATAAGGATGCTTTAACAATATCTACAGAAAATACTGAAAAGAATTCTCAAGTTACCTTGGTAGAGTTACAAAAGCTACAGCTGGAGCATCAGAGTTTAAAGACTAAAAAAGATAATTTTCAGCTATCATGTGGAAATTTAAATGAAGAAAAGAACAAGTTGGAGAGAAAAGTTACTGAGCTAGAAATAGAGAAGGCTCCTACAGAAGAAAAGGAGAAGCAATATCATACACAAATAGTAGCCTTAGAAGAACAAAAAAATTCATTAACCGCATCGCTAAAGAGTGCTATGGAGCAAAAATATGACATCTGACCCTTAAAGGAGCATGTTCTGATTCTTAGGAAAAAGATCCATCAGATAAAAATATAGATAGAAGATGAAAGATGTAAATTTTTGCAGATAGACACCAGGCTAGAAGATATTGTAAATACCACTTCATATTTTCTGGATAGGACTTAGGACATATTGGAAATTCTAAAGGGAAGAATGGTTTGGGTAGAAACCAATAAATAATATTCCACGGACCTAGCCGTTAAATATCGACAAACATTGAAGCAAGAATATGAGTTAATGGAATTCGCCAGTAATGTCGCAGCGGAATTTAAAAAGACAGTAAAGAAGACAAATACTGCTTGTGCCGAATTTTGCAAGAGAGTGCTCTTCACATACAATCAATGTCAGACTTCTGCTGAGAAGAGATTGGAGGTGCTACCTGAACATGAACTGTTTCTAAAGAATTTATAGGACAAATACAAAGAAGATGAACAAGAAATCCAGCAGGTCAAGAACTTGGATGAATGGATATTGAAAAATGCAGTAGCACATGCAGCTATGAGCATACACTTATTAGAGGACTAGCTGCGCCTGATTCCTGCTAGAGTAGAGGGTGTGAAGACCCAAGCTTCCAAGTATGAGATTAACATTCGATTCCTTGAGCTTTCTGGGTTTGAAAGCATAGCAGCAGATGCTAATGTATGGAGAAAGTTCACCAACGACCAAGTTGGGCCTTCCTCATAAAATGTTTTGGGAATATTAATTAAAAATGTAATATATTGTATTAATCTTGTCACCAAGCTACAGGACAATTTTTTGTAAAGGAAAGGTTGGAGAAGCCCAAGAGGCAATGAGGGTTAGCCCAAGAGTTTTACTTTTTGTATAAGTATAGGAGAGTTTTAGATAGAGAGAGGACCTTTTTTCCAGAGTATCTTGAGGAAGTATTGTAAGAAGAACTAATTCATTTTACAATAAAGAGTTATAGGTTTCTGTTGGAGAAAGTTTTGTGGAGTTTCAAATGTTTGCTATGGGCTGGTTGGATATGAACTATTTCTTTTTCAGCTTGTTTCAATGAACTGTGAGAGCGTTCTAACCTATTGAATTCTTTCGTGTTATGAATGTGCTCCCGTTTATTTTGTGAAATTTCCACATTGAGTAATGAATGTTTTAATTAACATTAAGCTATCTTGTTGTTCATCTTTCTGTTGATATTCATGTGTTTAGAAACGTTAAAAACTATATGTGATTTTCTTTATGCATGAAATAATACATTACTCACCATTTATTATAGTTTTGATCCCTAGGGATAGGTTAGTGATTTTTAGTTAGTTTCTTCCTATTTTGTGATTTAGAAGCAAGAGAGGTAAGACGAGAGGTAAGAACTTGCGCATCCCATTGTGACCCTCGTCGTTATCTCTATTGTCTACATTTAGGTAGGAACTTGCACATCATACTTAAATATTAAAAAACTAAAAAATATACACGGTGGACTAGGATGTAACCGGTAAAACACTTTAATCGTTACTTGACCTACCGTAGCCGGATCGTAAACTGGACGGATTCCCCATACCAAACAATAATGAGCTAATTGGTAACGTTTATTGGGGAGAATCCCTACTGTTGTTACCTACAATTTTCTATACCCCAACACTCTTTTAACCTATAACTTAAAAATAACATATCTTTCATGTCACATATTTATATGAAAATTAAAAATGACTTTATTGGATTTTTCAACGTTCTTAAATAAACAGTTTTCAGGTTTAAAATAGTTTTTTCATTTATAAGGTTTTGAAATTAATTCAACCATGTCCAAAGTAAAATTTTGGATAGGTTGAACAAAAACATAAATCGCATCTTGAATAGCAAGAAGATTAATCATTTTCATGTATAATTAATTGGATAGAAGGATATGATTATTAAATATAAAATGATATGGAAGTAAAAACTATTTCCTTAAAAACAAAATTTGGTTAGAAAATATTAGTCACCATTTTTACTCAGGTTGCTATTTGATATTTCATTTTTTCCTTCATTCGATTCTTCATATGGTAAGGCCATATCGAATTTTGCTGTAAATTTTTCTTCAAGCTATAACCAAATTCCACTGTTTATATTCCTAAAAAATACTTATCATTTGTTAGAGATAAATAGATTTATCAAAAATAAAAATAATCTAATTTTTCAAACCAAATCCATCTCCCCCCAAACCAAAGAGATGGCATGTCCTCAAGCTATACAGAGAGAATAAATGATTGTTCCAGAAAAATAGAAAGAATACGAGCATGTTTTTAATTCGTTGTAAGGAAAACTAACTAGTAAATGGAAATGGTTCAAAAATGTATATTTATGAAAAATAAAACAGTACTTAGAAAGACCATGTAAAATGAGAATAATATAATTAAAAGAATACCATAGGGAAAAACTAGCAATACATTCCTCATTGTAAATATATCCTGTCATCATCAAGTATTTCAAGTGTACCCCAGAGTGTGTGATATTTACAGCTATCGGTCCCATTTCTAAGATAAGGACGTCTTAGATATATGCAGAATTAGGAGGTGGGGGAAATTTCAACTTAGAGACATTCTCAAATGACATTATAAACAATTGGCCATGACATAATTTTGTGAAAATTTTTCATATATTATAATTATTGTACGAACTATGTGCATAGTAGTGTATTTAACCAGATATTGCCCTGCTGCCAGTAGGCCTGTTCAGTACCTCGATGGGTTTATCTTGGTACCATGTAAGCATAGCCCCACTACCAGCAAGCCTGTTCAGTACCCCGATGGGTTTGCCTTTTATAATGATATTAAAGATATGGAATTCGATTGGTACTAGAGCATGTTAAGTCCTGCTAAACACATAATTCAATTTTTTCAAAATAAAGTTATAAGTAATTCTTTAATTCATAATGGCCAAACTCATAAAACATGTCAAAAGAGAATAACTAAAAGTTTTTCTTTAACCTAACAGTCCTTCTTATTTATAAAATAAAGTAATGTTCCCCACAGATAAAATTTCCACTTACTTTCGAGTTATCACCAAAATACTCAAGAGACAAGTTTGGTTAACAAGTATAGGAAGAACTTAGTAAATCATAGGTAAAAAATAAGAATGTGGAAAATATGATAATGAAAATAGGTCTTATCGAGCAACTGTTTAAAAGAATAAATCAGAAATGTACATGTCTGAATCAAAATACCAAGAACTATATGAATCGTAACAGAATTGGTTAAGTATGATATACAAAGTATTGATATATAAATTTATCCGTATAATCTGGAAATTTCGAAAGTACCCCAAAAAGATTAAAATACCTGATAAGTATTTAGCATACTTTCCGTGTCCAAGTAATATTCCGTTAGCTACTGATAGAGATAATATATATGTAATCAAACTGCAAAATCACTTGTTAGATGATTCAATTTATTCATAAAGACATAAAAGAAAAAGATTCATGTGTAAACAACCTATTAGAAACGACTCTTATTTATTCAAAGAAACAAGCACATATTTACATATATATACAAGTGATAATAACCCAAAATATTTTTCAAGGATCAGGAGGAGGAGGAATAGATTCCCCTTCAACTAATTCCATTTCATTTTTTTGCAAAACATTTTGTATGAAATCTTGTTTAGATGTCGGTTGGTGATAGAGCCTAAGTCTATGTCCATTTACTACAAAGGAAATTTCTGAGTCATCAATTGTTTTAATTTTTACTGATCCATTGTCAAAAGCTGTAAGTACTTCGTATGGACCCATCCAACGGGTAGTTAATTTTCCTTTAAAATTTGTAAACTGTGAATCGAATAGTAGTGCTCAATCTCCAGTATTACACTTCTTTTGCTTAATAAATTTATCATGCCATGTTTTTCATTTATTCTGTATTAACATTGTTCTTTGAAGTGCATCTTGTCTAATTTCATCTAACTCATTGATATGCAATATTCGTTGTTTCTATGCTTCATCCAAATTCATGCCTAATTGTGTTGCCATACAAAATGTTTTAACTTGAAATTCAATAGGTAAAAGGACTTTTTTTCCATACACTAACTCATAGGGAGTATGTCGGGTAGTGTTTCTCCATGTTATCCTATAGGCCCATAAAGCCTTTGGGAGTCAATCTTCCCAATCCTTATGATGTAAGTGAATGGTCTTAGTTAAAATAGCTTCTAATACTTTATTAGTTGATTCTACCTGACCATTATCCTGAGGGTGGTAAGGTGAATACTTTCTATGTCGGATAGCATATTTCGTAGTAAGTTCCTTCATTAATTTAAAAGTAATCTGGGTACCTTGATCTATGACAATTTCTCTAGGTACACCAAACCGGGTGAATATTTCTTTATATATAAATTCTATCACCGATTTCTCGGTGGCTCTAAATAAATATTTAGCTTCTACCCACTTGGGGACATAGTTTGTACAGACTAAGATATATTTCTTTTTACGAGACATGGGAGAAATTGATCCTACAAAATCAAGAGCCCATTTCTCAAAAGGTTCAATCATAACTTGGGGTTGTAAAGGAATTTGATCAGATGACGTAGTCATACCCATTCTTTGGCAACTATCGCATCCTTTAACATATTTGGCAGCATCCTTAAAAATGCTTGGCCAATAATAACCAGAATGTAAGACTTTATATGTTGTCCTCTTATTAGAAAAATGTCCTCCACATGGTCCATCATGGCATGCATGGTGGATTTCTGTCATTTAATCCTCCTGCACACATCGTCGCATAATAAGATCGGGACCAGTGCGAAAGAGATCATTATCAACTCAAGAATAATTAGAACTCTGAACTATAGTACGACGCTTCTCATGCGGAGACAAATGGCTTGGTATTTTCCCAGTTGCTAGATAATTGGCAATATCCGCAAACCAAGGGGTTTGATTAGATACAACAAATATATGTTGATTAGGAAAAGTGTCGTCAACTGGTTTAGTAACATCTTCATGTTGAATATGGGAAAGGAAATATACTACAAGATTTTCTTTACTAGGTTGATCAGTGACGGTAATGTTAAATTTTTGTAATAAAAGAAGCCATAGGGTCACTCTACCATTGGTAATTGGTTTATTCATTAGAAATATAATGGCAGAGTGCTCAGTATGCACAAAAAAATCATAACCTGTGATATAATGACAAAATTTATTAATAGAATAAACTACTGCCAAAAAATTCCTTTTCAGTAACAGTATAATTTAATCCAGTAGGGGTCAAATTTGTTCTAATAAAATAGATGGAATAAGGTGCTTGCCCTTCTTTTTGGCCAAGGACTCCTCCTATGGCCGTATTAGAGGCATCGGTAGATATGTGAAAAGGAAGGGACCAATCGAGACCCCTAAGTATTGGTGCCACTGATAGTTTAGCTTTTAAGATTTCAAAAGCATTTTGACAAGATTCCGTCCACTGGAATTCTAAGTCCTTTGTAAGTAACTTGAACATTGGTGGAGCTATTTTAGTAAAAAATTTAGTAAAGCAGCGGTAATAGCCTGCATGACCAAGGAATCTTCTTACTGCTTTCTGAGTTTTGGGAGAGGGAAGGCCAACAGTTACTTCGATCTTTGCAGGGTCTACCTTAATTCCTTGGGAAGAAACATGGTGTCCCAAAACTATACCTTCTGTTAGTAACATTTTACATTTTTCGTGATTGAGAGATAAATTAGTTTCTTGAAATCAGATCAAGACCTTCTCAAGGTTTTCAAGATATTGTTGAAAAGTATTACCATAGGATGTAAATTCATCCATGTATACCTCCACATAGTCATGTATAAGATCAGAAAATATTCCTAAGACTGCTCGCTGGAAAGTGGCAGGTGCATTACATAATCCAAATGGAAAAAAATTATAAGCATGTGTTCCCAAAGGGCATGTAAAAGTGGTTTTGTCTTGATCTTCTGGTGCTATTAGAACTTGGTTGTAACCACTATACCTGTCAAGAAAGGAAAAATACTATTTACCTGATAGAGTATCTAATACTTGATCAATAAAAAGTGAATGAAAGTAGTCTTTAAGTGTAGCTTTGTTTAATTCTCTAAAATCAACACAAATACTCCATTTCCCTATAACTTTATTCGAAACTACTAATAAAGGAGATACCCATTTACTGTCGGAAATAGGATAGATGAAACCAACAGTGAGGAGTTTTTGTAATTCTTCTTTTACTATATCCTTTAAAGAAGGATTCATCCTCCTCCGTGGCTGCCTTATAGGTGACATGCTTGGATCCATATAAATATGGTGAATACAGGTATCGAGGTGTATACCCTTCATATTGGTGTATCCCCATGCAAATGCTCCAGCTTGTTTCTTAAGAACTTTAAGTTGTTGTGCTTGTTGGTTTTCACTTAATCTGGCGTTTATATGTAAGAATTTTTCAGGGCCAACCTCACAAGGTATGGTATATGGTCCTGTATGCTCTTCAATTGTGAAGACACAAGGTGTTTCTGTAAACATTGAGAGAGCCATATTCTATTGAAACTCATCTCCAAAAATATGATCAAGTTGAGCAAAGGACTGAGGGAAATCAGTACAGGTTGTCAAAGAGACAAACTAGTTTAATACATTCTTAGTGGTATGCTCCTGAAGTGTTAAAGAAAAATCACTAGGAAGGGAGAGATCATCAAAGTCTTCATCCCCAAAAGAACAATTTAACAACCATGAATTTTTAGTTATTGGTTGTTCTAGGGGGTATAAAATAAGTCTTTGTGTGGACAACCCATTGGAAATAGCCATCTCTCCATCCCTACATCCTATAAAAGAATTTGTAGTAGCTAACCATGGTCTTCCCAAGATAATAGGATGTCCTTTAGAAGGATCCTTTGATTCTACGACCATAAAGTCAATAGGGTATTCCCATGAAGCTACTGACACAACAATGTCATCCAAGACTCCAGCGGGTTTTATCATAGTGCAGTCTGCTAGTTTTAGGATGGAAGGGGTAGGTCGAAGAAATTGTCCTAACTATAAAACTTCTAAAACTGCGGTGGTCATCATGTTAATAGAAGACCCTAAATAGATTAATGTATTCTCTATGGCGGTGTTGTTTATAATTATAGTTACTACTGGGGATCCTGGATTCGTATATTTTGTAATCCGGGACTGACCCATCATACATTTAGACATTTCTCCTATAACATGAATTGTAAGAGGGTCCTTTTTCTTGTTTCCTAGGCATTTAATATAGAGCTCTTTTATTACCTTACTATGGATTGGTATATCTTTAATAGCTTGTAATAGAGAAATTTTAATACAAATGTTCTTTAATTCATTCAAAATGTTATACACCAGATGAACTACAGGTTTTTCTATTATTAATATTTTTGGAAATGGAGGAATTCTTTGCTCCTGAATAGTTTCTTGTGGAGGACGGGTGTGTACTGAAACCTTTGGAATGTTCACATAATCCAAGGTAGAATCATTCATAGGTTCACTCAAATCTTCTTCTTCATCATTTGGTTCCTGAATGATGGCTGATGACTTGGGTTTATTATTGACAACTCTTCCTGATCGTAATCGAATTTCATGTATAGGTACAGTTGAGATAAGGTGTGAGGGAAGAGTTCACAAATCTAGATTGTTAAGAGCTTAATTTGGTTTATTATTAGGGTTAGGTATCGGTTGTGTAGGTAATAATTTCAATCAAGGAGGATTTGCATTCTGAAAGTGATGAGGTTGTTGTGTGATAAAAGGAACTGGAGGTACAAATCTAGGTGGCATTTGCTGGAAATTTGTTTGATTTTGAGGATAAAGATGATTAGGTGCAGGGACATATTGTGGTTGAGGATATGGTTTTCCTCTCCATCCTTGTGACAAATATTTTTGTTGTGGAAATTGACGAGGAGGATACTGAGGTGGCCAATTCTGCCAGCTAGAATTGATCCATTGTCGAGGTGGTTGATATGGAGGATAATAGAGTGGAAGTTGTGGTGGAAAGTTTGGATATGT
This sequence comes from Pseudotsuga menziesii, assembly GCA_001517045.1. NCBI lineage: Eukaryota > Viridiplantae > Streptophyta > Pinopsida > Pinales > Pinaceae > Pseudotsuga > Pseudotsuga menziesii. The sequence goes on along the minus strand of LPNX010659537.1, from coordinate 171,314 downwards.
TGGTTGGTCTCTAGGTTGCCAAGGAGGCCTCCTAGATGTTTCACCTACATACCCACTCTTATAGATGGCTTGCAACCCAGGCAAGGATGGGAAGTTATATGTTGGATGCTCTTCTGTACAGATGTGACATACATAGATGTTGTTTAATGGACATTTACTTTGGGGATGTTTAGTTCTACATCTTGGACAAAAGAAAATCGTTGTTGCTAGTTCTTCATCCTGCCTCTTCTTGGCTTGTAGAGCATATAGTTGGGAACCCATTGCTCCTAAGATATCAGTCTTAAAATTCTCCAACGGGTTTCCTATCTCTACTCTTGTAATTCCTACTAAACTAGGAAAATTTCCTCTTATATTTATATTGAAGGGCTCTTGAAATTTTTTCATAGCTTTCCCCCTACTCCTAGAATAATTTTTACACATCTCACTGATCTGTGCAAAAATTTTATGGAAAATATTGCCAGCTGCCATGACAATAAGACTTTCAAACGAGTCTTGGGAGATTCCCTTAAGGAAAAGTGTACATACTGCATATTCTTGGACGCCATTATATTTAGACTTGTCTAATGTATAAATGAACCTCTCAAGATAATCCTCCAGGATCTCGTATTCAAGTTGTTGTATCTTAAATATAGCAGGTTGAGAGTCCTTAGGTTTGTAGTATTCTTGATATTTTTTGTAAGAATTAGGTTTTCATATCATCCCAAGTCCTGATAATGGATTCTCCTAATCCCATGAACCATCTCAAGGTGGAATATTTGAGTGTAGCGGGAAAGAGTTTTAGTTTGTGAGCGTCTTGTAGGTAATTGTAACTCATACAAAGGATGTCAAACTCAAACAGGAATGTGTTCAGGTCCTCATTACTTTTTCCATAGAAAGTAGGTAAGGAGGAAGGAGGGATGTTTTTCATAGTTACATCCTACATTGTATCTAAGATAGAGAACCCAAAGGTAGCCTCAATTCGATTTTCCCCTTCTCCTTCTTCATTTCTAACTTCATCATGATATTCATTTTCTCCTCGTCTTTCCATATAAGTTGGATTCTTAATGTAAATATACCTATGAGGCTCCTTTCGAGGTGATAATGGGGCATCCCAACGTTCCTTTTCGGGAGAGATCTTCCTCTGATCAATCGTGTTTTTATTGAATCCTAGAGGGATAGTAGGTTCTACTATAGAAGTTTCAATTTGCGAAATAACGAGATCTACTGATGTTCCAAAGAAAGATTTTACTTGAGAAAAATAAAAAAAAGGCAACAAAATTCGGATCTCCTACTAGTGAAAAAGTTGTGTTAATTGGATTTGGAACTAGTGGAGGGATAGGGGTTTCTAATGGCTGATATTCTTGAACTTCCTCAAGAACAAGGTCCTTAGAACCTTTTGCCAAGGTTTCTCATTCTATGGCTTCGTCAATAAGATCTCCTAATGGAATTTCTTTAGGTTTTAGGGTAGAACAACTTCCTATAGGCATCTTTCAATACCTTTTTGGTGAGTTAGTAGTTGGGGAATTACGTCCCCTACGGTAGTTAGTAGAGACTTCAGTAACTTTTTCGGTCTTGACAAATCTACCCTGAGGATCTCTAATTCTACTCATGAAATAATTTTAAACTAAAGAAAACCTATACTATTATTGTTGCTGGATTTGGGGGTGCCTGTTATAATAGATGTGCAGGTTCTTACCTCTCGTCTTACTGCTGCCCCGCTGCCAACCTATGACTAAACTTCATAAATAATTCTATTCTACCTTATAGAACAACTCCCTGGCAACATGGCCAAAAGTGTTGGGTGTTTTATTGTCTAAATTAATCCACCTATTCTTTAATTATCAACCGGGGTTGGTAAGCTTAGAGTTCACACAAAATATATGTGAATGTAGAGGGTGTCATGTAAATATAAGCTTAACAAACAACATATCGAAAGATTTTTCAAAATGAAAAACTGAGTCAAACTCCTAAAATGCAATTATTAAAGTATTTAAATTGAAATAAACTAAATAATTGAAAATAAATTTTAAACTAAAATACAATCAACATCTGACTATTCAAATGGGAAACTAGGGTACAAGGAACACTTAAATTATAAGCAACTAGAAAACTTAATAAATAAAACTTAAAAAGAAGCAAGTAGAAAACTTAATAAAATGAATATATTTACGTTCTATCCTACAAGTTCTTTCAACAATAACACAACATGAGAGAGACAACCTAAAAACATACTGAGGAAAACACATATAACCCTAAATTTTGCACATAAACAAATAAATTAATTTAAAAGGACTAAACACAAAACCATACAACAATAAAACAAAATCAAAAACAAAACTTAAGAAACTTAAACTTCGTTTAAAGTAAAATAAGTACGGAAAAATGATAAAACTTTAATAAATAATTTAAAACAACTAAACTTTAATTTTAATGTTAAACAAAACTGTCATCTAACTATTACAATCAAAACATAATTCAGACATTCACAAGAAAAAACTAAAAACAATCTTAATACACATAAAAAACACTAAAAACAAAACTAAAGGCTGAATGACAAACTGAACTGTGGGTCTGAAAGGGTGGCTGAATAACAGATTGAAGAGGGTGTCTAAATGACAGTCTGCATAGTTAAAATAGTAAAACTAACCTAAATGAACTACTCTTCAGCTGAAGCCATGCAAATGTAATTCTAATGCATCAGAACAATAAATGAACCTATTTAACAACAAATTAACCTTAAACTAATTCATGAACAAAAGGAATCATTACATATTAAACTAATAAATAAACTAGAGATTGACTTGCATAAATTCAAAACAAAAAAATAAATCATAGAATTGAATCTATTCTAAATTCATAAAAACAACTTATTCTATATTCCTGAAAACAAAGAATGAAAGTAAAGTTGGAAATGAAATAATTGGAAACAAAATGACTGAAAGAAAATAAATAAAAGCAAGCTATGCGTGCATATAACTAATTAACTTCCGAAATAAAACTAAGTTAATGTATTACAGAAAATAGATAAAATAACATTTACTATAATCTAATGGAAGCAAACTAGAAATTAAACTAGACTAACTAAAACAAAAAAGAAACTAAGCTAAACAAAGAAATTGAACCTCTGGTTGATGAGGGGCCCTCTCAGCAATTATGGGTGATGCCTAGCTAACTTCTACTTAAACACAATTTCAACAACAATGCATACATCTCTTCATTCAGATGGTGGAACATAAATACAAAGTTCAAGAGTAAATCACAACAAGAAATCTTCTCCTAACTCTGCTAATTGGCTGATTTTCTAGCTAGCTGAGCTCTCTCACAGAGGCTGCTTTATATAATGATTTATAGGGGTGAGCAAGTCA
>LPNX010659537.1:106646-159808 GCA_001517045.1 Pseudotsuga menziesii | reverse complement strand
CGCAAAGGACTCCACCAACCTCCTCATTGGAGGTAATATTAATAAAAATTACCATTATACATTTCTTTGTTGTTTTTACTTCACGTCATTTACTTTTTATTGCTTTAGTTTAGTTTTCATTTCAGTCTCTTTTTATTTACATTATTGAACTGCTACTAAGGATTCCAGATTCCTTAGTAGGTGCTCATCAGCACAAGCTAGGGTGAAAACCCTAGCTACAAACCCTTTAGAGGTCGACTGCTCTCTAAATTTAGCCAATCTTTAAAGCGTTTAATTGTTTACAATCCAACGCGCAGGCATCCTCCTTCTTCAGTGCGAATAGTCTTTAGATGTGGCACACGGGCTTCTCTCCAGCATGAATGATCTTCAACAGGATCCTTCCTTATCGCAGCAAGCAACTGATGGAGAACAGAGGAGAGCGTAGTGGCACATCTTCTAGAGTGTGGGTTGAATGCAATCATCCAACGCATGGATGGTTGACGTGGTGGCAAGTAAAGGAGAATGTAGGCTATCGAACAATCTAGAACATGGATTCATCACCTAGACGTGTGGATAACGGTTTGTTGGCAATTGATTCATGTTTTAAATGCCCAAAATTAATTCTCAGAAATGCGCAGTCTGATAGGCGATTTGGACGGAGTGTTGAACAGAAGGCTGGGACATGAGTTGGATACGTTGGGCATCAACCTAGGGTGAACGGAGTGGCTATATACTAGCGTGCTTCAGGACTGGAGTGTACAACAACACATCTCAACATCTAGAAAACCACCTGTGATTTTCACGCAATGGGTTGAATGACGAGCTGGACGCCAAGCTAGATATGCTGTGCAAAAAGCAGGCTGAATTCGTTTTCCATATTAACTTGGCCCAAAAGGATTATAAAACCTGTAAACAATTATACAAACTAATTAATAGATCAAATATTTTTCAATAATGTTATTCTTAATTAATAAAACCATAAAGTATGATAATAATAAAATAATTTTATATAAACCTTAAAAACACTCATACCTGAAGTTGAATAATAATCTGCGTGACATAAAACATACAAAAGATGATAAAATATGTATTTAAATGAATAATTTATCTGCCAAAAATGATAAAAAAATCGAGGATCAACACTACTCAAATTAGAAAACGGACCTCACCACTACGTTCACAAGACTTAGACATTGAGGATTAACATAAAACACAACATAGCTTAGAGCAGTAAAAATTTCGACCACTCAAAAATCCCAATGACCCTCACATGCCACATGGTAGGTCATACATTGTATGGATATGTATAGTGTATGGAACTTGAAATGTGTTCCCATGCCTACCTTGATCTGCGTTCCTAGACTCGAGCTCGTACCCTCAACCTCTAATTTTGGTTCTCCTCCCCCTCCTTTGGTGAATGTTGGGTTTAAATAATATGGGAACGAAGTCTTACCAAGACATGCTCCATTGGCATGTTTGAAGGTTGTTGCATTGTGATCTAGGAGACACGGGGTCAAGTTTCATGGCCTCCTTTCTTGGTGATATTTTATATTCATTGGCCATTGTATTTGACAGATCCACTAACCTTCCTACTAAATATGGGGGTCCGGACAACCATCCACCAATTTTGATGGGGCTAGTTAACCCCCTTTTCTCCCCAATAGAAACTTTTCAAACTTAAATAATAATATTTAGACTATGATTATGACAAAACAAAGGTGGTTGGTTGGTGAAGTTGTTGGAATGGTTAGTGGGAGGTTTCAAGTTCAATCCCTGCAGTGAGCAATTTGGTGATCCCCAAACCAATTTTTGGTCGGTCTCGGGGTGACACATGTCACACCCTAATTGGGCCACATGTCACCTTAGGATTGGTTAACATATGTGCCTAGCCACCTGCCACTCAGTTTCTTAGTCATAATTAAGTCATTCGATGTCACCCTTCCAACCAATACACCATGTCACTGTACAAAGTTCCACTTGTCAATTTCTAATTAGCCCACTTGGTACCACAAAAACGTTGAATCTGAGTGACACATATCACATCCTAAACATTCCATGTGTCCTTTCTAATGTCAATGACTGTACGATATATATTCCACATGTAACCCTTTTAGTGGTTCCATGTGGCCTCCTTTTTTCCCAAGTATGTGTAAGAAAATGTTGTTTGGAAGAAAATTCATGATGCAAGAGCATCTTTCTCTCCATTCAAATTCCAAGGTAAATGTTGAATCAGGCCTAGAAGGGGTCTTCAATTCTGAATTGATTGTCTTTGAACCACCACATTGTAAATAACCCATGTTTATTTGATTATAGATGATGGTGAGTTAGTTGAGTGAGTCAGTAGGTTAATGATGAGTCAATTGATGAATCATGTACCAAATCTCTCAATTCGGGAAGTGAGTCATAGGATAAGATTTAAGGTTTATTGTAATTGGGATTTGTTAGCAGATTATGTGGATCTGAACCAGAATGGTTCATGAATATTGTTGTGTATATACGTAAGCCTACATGGCATAGTAGAGGAGAAAAAGAAGAGACATAGATAGACATATAAGAGAAGGAGAAGTAGCTAGAACAGAGTAAATCTTGCTCAAGAAAGTCCATTTAAATATGTATTAGGCCTAAGGAGATAAAAAAACCAGGTTCTGAAACAAATTTGTATGTACAGTTTCAACATGTGAACGAAAAATCTTATTTCGTCCCAATATCTGTGTGTGTAAATTCAATTCTATCTAGAGTGCGTGACTTCATGAATTGAATGTTTGGTTAAATCCTGTGTTAATGAATGATAAGGATGTGTGTGAATTCAGGGTTTCTAAAAGTGATTAAAATAAAGATCGATTGATCAATTATCTGATAAATCGAAGGAAGAATTTGATTATTAAGACTTTGTGAATGGATTTTATCTCGAATTAACCTTGTTGCAGGTTCGAGATCTGTAGATCGATCAATGCAACGATCGATAATAATTACGGTTTAATTTTGCGCAAGTTTAATGGTTGAGATCATTGTAGGAACATATCTATGGCTGAGGAAGAATTCCACAAATCAGATTTGCACCCAAGATACTCCTAAACCAATCGCCCAAAAAAATTAAGATCATACGGTGGAGATAGATCTTGGAGAAGATCAACGGTCGTAATTAAGTTTCGTAGAAAAGGGATGTAGATCCACAAAGTAAAATGAAATTCAACACTTGAATTGAGATCAACGGGCAGAAAAAATTCCACAAAAATATTTGACGGTTGAGGACAGATTCGCATCAGAATACGGATCGATGGTCAATATCCACCCCGCACGAAATCAACAATTGTAAAGAGTTGCGGAAAAGCAATTGCGGGACAGAAATTGTAGAAGTTCAACTTATGGAAAAGTTGGATCAGTAATCCGCAATCCACATGTTGATGTATTTGTAACTTCGGAATGTATTCACTTGTATATCTTATGTATTGTACCCCGTTGTTTATTCCGAGTAGTGTCTGTAATGTACTTGAGTCATGTCATGCCTTGATGTTCCTATCAGGAGATTCAATAATGTAAACAAGTCATGTAAATTCATTGTGGGTAATCCTCCTATTGATCAAGGATTAATGTCCCCGCAGTTGTGGGGCCCTAGGGTTATTAGACTCTCCTAGACAAGTTGTCCCTAGTGAGTTATTGTTAAGTCTAGAATTAGTATAAATAGAGAGGGAGATTCTCTATTTATCACACATACACTAACACTCAGTTGTAGTGCATAACTGAGAGAGAAGAAGTTGTTGGGACAAGAGAGAGAGAGACTACTACTGTTGGGAGATCATCTTACTATTTTTTGGGGTTTTGCTTTTGGTACTGATTCTATCTATGAGGAAGTTGCAGGGTTTTCTCCTTTATGGTTTCCCCAAAGAAAAAACTTGTGTTCATTGTCCCTTATGTTTGATTGCTGTGCTTTTTATTCTCTCAGTTAAAGATCCTATGATAATGCTAGCTTAAATGATAAAAATATAACATGGTATCAGAGCTAACCTGAGAAGAAGACATTGTGCAGCTGCAGAAACTAGGGCTTCCTACTTTTTGGATCTCTCTCCACATATTTACAACAAAAGAAGTTTGGATTGACTCTCCTCTCCAGGTCGCATCTTTTTGTTGAATCAGAATCTGATTCTGAGCATTTTCAGTTTTCGACCCGACACTGCTACCGAAAATTAGGGCTTCCCATAGAAGTGGAATTTTTGAGTGAGTCCAGGACTAGATTTCTCTCTACCCCAAAATTGAAGTTTAGAGATCAAGATCAAAGTTTTTGGTTGGACAGAACTCCGGGAAAGTCAAACCCTAATTTTCTCCTGAACCAGCTCTGCAAAAATTTAGCTCCAGTTCCAGATCTGACATCTTAACCTGGTAATATCTAAATCTTTTGTATTTCCATTTGAGGTTCTCAGTTAATATGTCTCATCATACCAAGCTTGATGAAAATCTTGAGGGAGCTAATAACTTCCAAGCCTGGAAGTATAGGATCTCCCTTGTCCTGGAAGAAAATGAGTTGGACTCCTACATCAATGAGGAGGTTCCAGTTCCAGAGGGAGATGAGGCTGAGGCCTTACACAAGAAGAAATTCATCATGGCTAAGATAATTATTGCTAATTCAATCAAGGATCACCTCATACAACAGGTGTCCTCCCTAAAGACACCTAAATCTATGTTTGATTCCCTGACCAAACTATTTGAAGGAAAGAACATAAACCGAAAGATGACTTTGAGAAACCAATTGGAGAATGTAAGGATCCAAAATGCAGAGACTATCCAGTCTTACTTTACAAGGGTCTCTCAGATCAAGGAACAACTAGAAGTGGTATATGAAGAAGTAGATAATGCATAAATTGTGATGACCACCGTGAATGGTCTCCCTAGGGCTTGGGACTCTTTCATTCAAGGGATCTATGCCAAAAAGAAGCTAGTCAAGTTTAGTAGATTGTGGGAGGAATGCTCACAAGAAGAAGCTCGAATATTAGCACGAGAAGAAAATATGGGAAGTGAAGATCAAGCTCTCACTCCATAATCCAAGAAAACCAGAACAAGCCATCACAGAGGTAAGCACTCTCACCAGAAGAGTAACTTTAGAAAGTCTAAAGATATGTCTAAGTTAATTTTCTATACATGTGATGAAAGAGGACACTTTACAAGAGATTGTCCTAGAAACAAAGATAGATCTCACAAGAAGAAGGGAAACAAGAAAAGACATCATGCTCATGCTGCAGAAGATGATGAGCCTTCCAAGAAGAGAATCAGACAAGACATTGATGATTCTTCAAGTGATGAAGAATATGTTTTTATTTCCACTCTCATGGGAAACATCACACATGGAAGCAATGATTGGCTTATAGACATTGGGGCTTCCAAACATATGACAGGATTCAAAGAATCCTTTGTGAAGCTATCAGAACATGAATCACCCCACAAGGTGAAACTTGGAGATGACTACCAACATCCAATAAAAGGTAGTGGGGAATCCTCCTATAAGCTAGATTTTGGAAAGTCTATAAAGATGAAGGATGTATTGTTTGTACTAGGACTAAAGAATAATCTCCTCTCCTTATATGAATTAGATGCAAAAGGCATGAGGGTTTCATTTTTAGATGGCCAAGTTCTCATGTGGCCAAAGGGAAATACTATTGATGATGCAGTAGTGATTGGGGAACAAGAAGAAGGTCTATACAAATTGAAGGGCCAACCAAAACAAGATTTGGTCCATGAATCAGTAGAGCCAAATGAAGTTTGGCATAGAAGGCTTGCACATGTGCACTATAGGGCACTACCACTTGCAAGAAAAGTTGTTGAAGTAATTCTAGAAATTCAGACAAAACATGACGGTGCCTGCAAAGGATGTGCGAAGGGAAAGAACACAGAAAAAGATATTTCCAAGTAGCAAGAGAAAATCAAAAGGAGTCTTGGAAATCATTCACTCCAATGTATGCGATCCGATGTCATCCAGTTCATTAAGTGGGTATGTATTCTATGTTTCTTTTATTGATGATTTTTCTAGGAATACATGGATATACCTCTTAAAGAACAAAGATGAAGTATTTATCAAGTTCAAGGATTTCAAAGCCTTGATCGAGAACCACACATAAAAGAATATCAAGTCCTTTTGATCATATAATTGTGGAGAATTCACATCAAATGAATTGAAAGAATTATGCAAAGATTCAAGGATTAAGAGGGAGTTGACTACTCCATATAATCGACAACAGAATGGGGTTGCAGAAAGGAAGAATAGAATGATCATGGAAGCTGCAAGGGCCATGCTTCATGATCAAGATCTTCCCATGCATCTATGGGCAGAAGCTGCTAGAACTGCGGTGTATGTATAGAACCATACTCCACAAATAGTACTCGATAACAATACACCTGAAGAAGTCTTTTCTGGCAAGAAACCAGAAGTAAGCCAACTCAGAATATTTGGCTATCCAGTGTACATACATATTCCAAAATAAAAGAGGACAAAGTTAGATCCTTCAGGAATGAAGGGTATATTTGTGGGATACTATGAAAGCTCAAAGGCTTACATAATATACTTCCTAGGATTCAAGAAGATCGACATCAATAGGGATGTAACATTTGACTAAGAATCGGCTTATAACAAATCCAAAAAGAGACCTGCTGAAGAAACTGAAGAAACAGAAGTCCCCAGAATTCATGACACAACCATGAACGAAGAAATTCGAGAAGAAGATCGAGAATTAGAAGAACCTCAAGAATCTGTAGATCCACCTCAGGAGAAGAATCCTTACAAGAGGAAACCTGCTTGGGTACGAGAAGCTATCCAAGGTGCAGAAAGATATGGGGCTCCAGAAGAAAATCACAGAGAAAGGAAAAGAACCAGGTCATGCTCTGGTTATGTAGCCTTATTATGTGACTTCATCAATAAAGAACCTTCCAACTATGAAGAAGTGGCATAAATAAAAGAATGGAAGGATGCTATGATCGAATAGTACCAATTGATAATGAAAAATAATGTTTGGGATGTTATTCCAAGACCAGAAGAGAAGTCTGTTGTAACTTCCAAATGGATCTACAAGATCAAGCATGCTGCAGATTGTAACATAGAAAAATATAAAGCAATATTTGTGGCTCATGGCTTCTCCTAGAAAGAAGGAATAGATTATGAAGAAAATTTTTCACTTGTAGCCAGATACACTTCCATCAGATCAGTACTTGCTATGTCTGCAGTAATGAAATGGAAGATACACTAGATGGATGTCAAGACTACTTTCTTGAATGGTGTAGTGGAAGAGGAAGTGTATGTGGAGTAGCCACTCAGTTTTGAGACACATGACAGGGAGACTCACATGTGTAAAATGAATAAATCCCTATACGGTTTGAAATAGGTCCCCATGACATGGTACGGAAGAATTGATAGCTTCCTATACAATTTGGGCTTTACCAATAGTAAAGCATATCCCAACCTTTACTACAAGGTTGAAGATGGTAACTCGATGATACTCCTACTGTATGTAGATGATGTGCTTGTAACAGGTATGGATGGGTTGATTTCTGATACAAAGAGTAATCTTGCTGCCGAGTTCGAAATGAAGGACTTGGGTATGATGCACTATTTTGAGTAAAAATGAAACAGGTTTCCTTCAGCAAAGTTCCCTTTTCATGTCAAGCTCATTTAAAAAAATGAAATGGATTCTTCCCTTGTGTCAAGACTCAATATTTGAACCTTCATTTCATCTGTTTGTAGCACTTGATTCTCTTTCTTCCTCTGTCTCTGGTGAACCTTGTTCGAGGAGTAACCCAGAATGTAATTGGATGAAGAATAGAGTAGGAAGATGAAATGAAGCTTGGGGGATGTACCAACCTCTTTAAATTATGTTGGTGTTAATCTACTTTAAAATTAAACTAGGGAAAAGTACCTACCACTAAACATCATGTTGGGAAAACACCCGTCAATGGGAGTCATTTTGAGCATAATTTCTTTTTTAGTTTCGAGATCCCTAAACCATGAAACCACATTTTGAGCATAGTCCCTATTCTGTATCAAGCTCATTAAAAAATGAAGCAGATGATCTGGGCATTCTTTCAATTCATCTTCGGCCTCGTTAAAAACAGTAAGATGGTGTTGAACTTACATTTCATTTTTCCTTCTCTGGTTAAAACATGAATAGTGGTTTGAGCTTACTTTATCACTTTTTTGTGCTCTATATTCAAACATGAAAAAGGTTTCGAGTGCCATTTATACCTTCGATGTGCTCATTAAGAACTTAATGAATAGGTATCGAGTATACTTTTACTTTTTTTTCAGACTCATTAAAATGGGATTATGAAAAAAGAAAACTCTTATGGAATTACCTTTAGTCTCTTTTAAGGATCCCTAAACACAAAAGGATCACCAATCAAACTTGATGCTTTCACACTTGTAAAAGTATTTGAATGGTCGTCTAGATGATGGTAGTTTACCCCTTTTTTGGATCCATTAGACTCATTGATGAAAAAGGTACACTCCAATTTATCGCAACTTCAAGAGTTCTCCTGGGATTATTTTATACTTTCTCGGGCCTCAGGGACTAAATTTACAAAAAATTCCATCCTGGAGTCTTCCTATTCATTTCAGAATCTCTAGACATGAAACGATGAATGAGTTTGCTTTCATCGAACTCACAAAATAAAACTATGAAGGACTCTTTATGGGAATGAACCCCTCCTTTCTCAGGTTCATAAAATGTATGAGAATGGACTCATTGCTTGATGAGCTACAACAAGTGTTTTTTACCCTCTTTGAGCTCATCAAAATGAAAATAGGTACTCATCAATCATGACGGGGATAAGGGAAGATTTTTTGTTTCGTTGTAGTTACCGAAGTACATAGTTACTCTTGAATATGGCACTCATCTGCATATGCGCTCAGTACTTGGGTAATCCATTTTTCTTTGAGTCTTGTTAATTCCATGATTCTTTTTACTCGTTTGAGTTTTCCAAGAATGCTCTCGCCATCAATTGCATTGGGGGGTTGGTATCATTCTCGTCAAGTCAGTACTGCCAATTTATGTCATGCCCATGTTCAAGAAAAATTTGGTCATCCATTCACTGTCTGCAGTCATCTTACCTTCTATCATGTTGGTCATCTCTGAATCAGTCTCGCATATCACTCTGATGTTCGGTTTACTCTAAAACATATGTGATCACATTTCATAAAACATCTGTCTGCAGTCATATTAACTTCTATCATGTTGGTCATCTCTGAGTTAGTCTCGTACATCACTCTGATTTTTGGTTTACTCTAAAACATCTAATGTCTGGTTTACTATAAAATAAGTGCATAAAATATATGAAATTTGTGGAATGAGATGGCCAAAAGTGACAAATCATGGATCCAACAATATCAAACCTCATGATAACCAAACAAATCCACATGCAAGAAAGAAAAATGAGAAGTCAAAGGACATAGGCAAATGTTGTTGCATCTATAAACAACCTTGGCACAATAATGACATGTCCAAAAAAATTTAAATTTATTATCTGAGTTGAACAACTCAAAATATAGTTTATCCTTGACACCACCAAAATCCATTCCTCCTATGAAATAAAGAAAAAATGAATATGTTGTTAGATTATCTCTCTTGAGAGGATTTGGAGAAGCATATACCCTGTTACCAACATCTTGCAGGAAATATGTTTTCTCATAATGTTGATTATGTATTGGATTATAAAATTGATTATCCAAGGAATTTTAATGCTTATTTTTCTTCATAGGAATAACTTCATTACTAAGCGTTTGCAACAAGTGTCTCATGTGTCCAAACTGTTCAAAAATTCTATCAAATTTCTATAGAAGTGAATCATAATCACTACTACTTGATGAGGGATATTATTTCTTCTTAACTTTAATGACCTACCTTTCTGATAGTTGTTGACTTTCCAACAACTACCCAATTATCTTCCATACTACTAGAAATATCATAAGTTGTCGCCAAGGTAGTAGGATTCTGGTCTTTCAACATAAAATTAAAATCAGCATCACAAACACTTTTCTAAATCACCAAAACTAGAGGATCAACAAATATAAGAGGCTTAGTAATTTTTTATATGCTTTTCAAAATCTCTCATTAAATTCCCCAACACTCTCATCCTCCTTCCTAAGCCCATTCAATTCCACCAGTAAAAATATATTGTTCTTCTTCCATCGGTAATCTTAAAAATATTTCTTGAGTGCCTTAAAAGTGGAAATACTTTCTTGAGATAAGCCCTTAAACCACCTCCTTACATCCTTCTCTAGACACATAAAACAACTTCATTAATACATATGTTGGGCACTCTATATGCCTATTAATTTATTAACAAGCGGAGTGTTCAATATTTAATTTTCAACCCAGGGAAGTTTTTTTATTTCAAAGGAAATTAGCAAAGTATATGCATAAACATTTTCAGTAGTTGATAAGTAAAATGAAAATCACTCAATTCTAATCACTGCTCAGCCAACTCAACTCCTTGTAAGGAATCAATAGAATTACCAAGGTAGGAATTGAAAAGAAATTATGTTTCCTATAATCGTATCAATATTAAGGTCTATGATCTAAAGATAAATCATCCTAAAATTACTCGTGGAGAAAATGGAGGTATATATTACCAAACCAGAACAATCACTAACTATTATTCAAGAAGCAAATTCATCAAAGAAAATGATTTATCTAATATGGAAAACCCTAACAAAGATAAATAACATGCCACACAGGAGTTGATCGAGTCTGTAACAACTATCAACACACTTCTACCTAAAAGAAAGAATTAACTACACAGTTGACTGTCACAACACACTACTACAACAAGCCAAAGAAAACCTAAGAACACAATTACTTAATGAATGAAATTGCATCTAACTTTATAAATATATCAAATTGAAATTCCACACTTAACAAAAGTATATAAACTAAAACATCTAAGACTACCAACAACTCTGTAAGAATGCGGGCCCTGGCCTTCAAACAGAGATGTTGTCAAATCTCACGAAAGCTACAATAGAGAAGTGATGAGAATTGCTACTACTTTATTGAATTGATAAAGGTACAGTTACGGTCCCTCTGCTATAAAATATTACAAATTGCAAACCCCTGTCTCTCCCTGCTTGTGCATACTTATACAAGAGTGAATCTATCTAGTTACATAAATTTTGGGCAGCCATGAAGATATTCGATCTTCAGGCTACTGAATTAAATCATGACAGTTACATTTATCAATTCTTTGCATAATATAATCTTAGGAATAAATGGAATTTACCTCGAGTTGTTTCATGAACTAACATGCTCAGCTAAATGCGGAAGATTCTTGGGGAGTTTTAGTTGCATGCGTGAAGGAGCATCTGAGATTCCTTCACCAGTAATATTGACCAAATCATTGAGTAGGTAGCTGACGCCAAGCGGTACTAAATTTTGAGTATGATGAGTTATTTTAGTTGATCCACCTGGTAATTTTGAACCCTTATTTTAAATCATGGATAGATCAACACAAATGAAAGGTAAAATCCATGATTGTAAGTAAAACCAAGCATAAAATGAAATAATAAATAATGATTTATACCTAGAATATTCATGCTCGTTTGTAAGAAAAAGGTAAGGATTCAGCTATAAAATAGGGAGAAAGGGTGAAACCGAGTAGACTAAAATGGGGTAAATTCAAGACCCAACATCTCCCCCCAGCTATATGATTGCATCTCTTCATGCAACAATTTGAACTAGTTTGAGTTTGAAGTAGAATCAAGACTCTTCCTATGAAAATTTGTGAGTTTAAATGAAGATTCTGATACCTCCTCTGGTTGCAAAAATCCATTACTCATGATCAACGCACTCCAACAGTCTTTGTCATCATGTAATTTCCCTTGTAGTTCTTGTCTAGCCACCAAATAAGCGAAAATCTAAACTTCAAACCCAACCAACTTGGAACACAAGAATCCATACATTTGACATAACCAGGAACTCTAGACAAGGAATATTTGAAATTTTCAAAACAAAATAGGTCCTTTTCCCTTAGGGATACAGGGGAAAATTCCCATCTCTAACTGTTTCCTTGCAGGGCAATGTCCTATTGCCAAGATATCAAATCAATGCAAGTGGAGATGATTTTCCGTTGAAATACAACCAACTGATTGACTTTCATGGAGACGCAAGATATTTCTTATACCTAGAAATCATAGGGACAAGGTCTCTAGGTTTTCCATGAATCCACATAGTGCAGTTTTCCTCATTTCTCTAAATGGTCTATGAGGCACTTCCCTAATGTACATGATCGGTGACAAAAGAGGTGAATGATCTTAAATGAATATCCCCAATATAGGGAATTGGATTATCTTGAGTATCCATTAGACATGCCATCACATGCAGATATAGATCACACAACAAATTATGCTCAGAAAATTCACTCTGGGTGAAACTTTCCAAGAACTGAGAAGGTGTTACAACCTGCTAGGGCCTTGCTTCTTTTAAATCCTTAATCTTCAATAGAGTAATATGTTCAAAGAGGAATATAGGATAGGATGGGGAGAGGGATATGTATCTCAATAATTAATGAGTTAATGTGAGCATCTATTATTTTTATTTTTCCATAGACTCATATTTCCTTAATTCCTTTAGTTTCTCTTACATATTTCCCTTCGAATTTTATGAAAGAAGATCTCCTTGGCCCATTGTTCCCTTAATTCCTGAATAATATTTTTGTGCTCATTAAGGGAAATCATTCCTTCATCAAATTGCCTTGCATGATTCTTCCATTTACTTACCTCAAGCTTTAAAAATGATACCTCTTTTGTCAATTCTTGATTATTCCTATCCGTGGATGGCTCCTGAAATTCTGCAACCTCGACCCGTGTTTCCGCTTCTTTTGTTTGAACATCTAAAATATTGGTTGCTGCTTCCTAAGTCTCAAACTAAACTGCCACTTCTTGCATTTCAGCAGTTTCAATCTCAACCCGAAGTGTTCTTTCTTGAGTTTCAATAGTTTCAGTTTGAACTGTTGTTTCAACAAATGTTTTCAGAAACACTGGTTCTTATGTAACAACATCCGATTCCTTCAATTCTAATGTAGCATTTTCAGCAACCAAATTAAAAGACACTACTTCTTATGTAATAGTGTCATGTTCTATATCCATATCTTTGGGTTGTTGGACTATCTCTGTATCACTCAATTGTTGCTCCTGGTCCAAAAGTGAATTGAATTCCCCAGAACTACTTTCTGAAGGAATCAATTCAATATTTATAGAGTGTTGAGTTTTCAATGCCTCATCTTCTTGTAATTCCTGCTCAGGAATCAAATCCACTTCCAGCATTGATTCCACCTTCAATGTTTCATCCCTTCTCTATATTGAATGTGCTAGTTTCCAGGATCTTATTTCTACTTTTGAAACCTTATAACCTGATAATTCAAATAAAACCCCACATTCGGGGCATAACATACCCTCTTTTTCCTGGATATAAATTGGAGTTTCAAACTGATTGACAGATTTTGCCAAGGTTTCTAGGCCTCGTGTTGCTTTCTTTTTGCTCACTTCCTTCCACTTCTCCAATTCCTCTCTAAGTACTTGTACAACCTCCTTCAATCATTCATTTTCATACTGCAAAATTTCTAGATGGGGCTGGCCTTTTCCAGGTTCTTGTGTAACAATGGCTTCCATAGGTAAAATTTTCACTGGTTCTTTTGTTTCAGTAGGTAACCTAGGTCTTAAAATGGGAATTTCAATACTCGCCACATCTTCTTCCTAAGATGCCCTGGTTCTTCTTCTTTCTCCTGGATAGAAATTGGAGTTTCAAACTGACTGACAGCTTTTGCCAAGGTTTCTAGGCCTCATGTTTCTTTCTTTTTGCTCACTTCCTTCCACTTCTCCAGTTCCTATCTAAGTACTTGCACAGCCTCCTTCAATCATTCATTTTCATATTGCAAAATTTCTAGATGGGGCTGGCCTTTTCTAGGTTCTTGTGTAACAGTGGCTTCCATAGGTAAATTTTTCACTGGTTCTTATGTTTCAGTAGGTCACCTAGGTCTTAAAATGGGAATTTCAATACTCGCCACATCTGCTTCCTAAGATGCCCTGGTTCTTCTTCTTCTCTTGGATGATTCTCCCAATGTTTCAGCATGTTCTTGTGTAACAGTGGATTCAATTGTTAAATTTCCCATTGGTTCTTGTGCTTCAGTGGGTAAAATAGTAATTTCAATACTCACCACTTCTATTGTCCAAGAATCCCTTGTTCTTCTTATCCTAGATGATTATACTTGTGTTTTAGGAGGTTCTTGTGTAACAATGGCTTCCATTGGTAAATTTCCCACTGGTTCTTATGTTTCAGTGGTTAAAATAGAAATTTCCATGCTTGCCACTTCTGTTGTTCAAGAATCCATTTTTCTTCTTCTCCTAGATGATTCTCCTTTAATACTCGATCTTTTCCTCTTTCTCTATCGTGTAAGAAAGGAGAAAAATTCTCCAGTTTCTGTTAATGGTTCCTCCTCCTTGATTATGGTTCCTTTTATCTCCCAGGATGTTTCAATATCAATAATTTGAGCTCTTATTTCCCCAGTTTCTGCAACTTCTCCTTCTTCTACTACTGCATACGTAGCTTCAACTTTTGATGTTATTACTTCTGCAGTTGTTCTCGCTTATATTTCTATTGTTGTTTCTCTCACAGTTGCTAATGGTGCAACTTCTTCTATTACCATCGTTTATCCAACCATTTCCTCCCTAGGATTCTCTGCTGTTGCAGCTCCCCTTGCATTTTCCTCCTTCTCATCTTCACCTCCTTCTCATATTCATCTTCTTCCAACTCTTTATCCCTCCCCCCAGCTGAACTTGAGGATCTCTGTTCGATCTCTCTAACCCCAATGTGTGCTGCTGTAGGTGCTCATTGGACCCCAACTCCAACAAACTATTCCCATGTTAAATTATTTTTTGCCAAGGATATTTACACCAATAATTTAATCAACCCATGGTTTTCTATAGAAGAGAGTGGGTGTCTAGAGTTCCTAACATAATGCGCCATGTTTCACAGAGCGTGTGAAAGATAAAATGGCACATTCACGTCTTCCATGGCTTAAAGGAGACAATAGGACAAAATCGTAAATATACACAACTCTATATCTCCCTTCACATGTAATGTACCTTTTTAGGAAGATAGTGACCTGGTCCCTCGCTCTCCTGCTGTGAAAAATTCTTCGACTGTTGTCAAATTGTGCCTCTTCCAGAAGAACCAGCGATTCCCAGTCTGAGGCAGCCCCATGGATTCTACTATAGCCCATTCTTATGCATCTATTCTCAACTCTTTGATCTCTGAGTGTTCTCCAGTCATGTTCATAATGAACTGGAGTGTTGTTTCCTCATGGAAACCATTCAATCTTTGGAAATAGTCAATCCATACATCCTCACAAAAAATGGAAAAGACCTCTTTGTTTGCATGTAGAATGCCAATATTATTGGGTTCATACCTAACTGGAGGACCCATAGTGTGTTTCCTTGACTAGCTGTGATAGCAAGTGCAGTGGTTGGAAGAATCAGGCGTTCTAGTTGCATCAATCAAACACAGTAACTAGATAGCAAAGGTTCGTATGGGTATTTTGAAATTTCGGCAATATTAAAAATAGGATATCTTAACAGATTATTGGAGATAGGACGACAACAGTTTAGAAGTACATGCGGGATAATTTCAAAAATTGACTGATTACAAAGGAATGTCAGGGATTGAAAATCTATAATCATTACTACTATATTATTTTGCACTTGATTATACTTTTAATCGAAATTCACACATGATCATCATGACTTGAACTGTCATTTCTACAGTATGATTTCCTTTTGATTCCAAATAATCATGAGGGATATAATTATGCACGTGTAATTTTGAAACAAATCTACCATCAAGCATTAAACCGGTGGAGCACGTCTGTATTAGCATTGATTTCCCAAGCGCGTGAAGGAATTGCAGCAGATCTCATTATGAAACAATAATATTTAGTTAGAAATACACCCAAGACGTGGAGGAATTTCAGTGAGATTTTCATCATAAATATTGGCGGTGTTACAGCAAAAGTTGGTGAAAACATGGCAGACTTGAGGCGCAAAATGGAAAACTTTGATAAAAAAAATAACGGATTTGTAGCGAAAATCGACCAAAAAAGGCAGAAAAATTAGTGAAGTTGCAACGAAACTTGGCCGAAAATAGTGGAAAAATTAACGAAGTTGCAACGGAACTTGGCCGAAAATAGCGGAAAAATTAGCGGAGTTGGAGCGGGAATCGACCAAAAATAGCAGAAAAATTAGTGGATTTGCAGCGGGAATCGGCCAAAAATAGCGGAGTTACAATGGGAATTGGACACAAATAGCGGAAAAATTAGTGGAGTTGTAGCAGAAATTGGCCGAAAATAGCAGAACAATTAGCGGAGTTGCAGTGAAAATTGGTCGAAAATAGTAGAGTTGTAGTGTATAAAAAAAATTAGGCTTTTGATAGAATTTCCGCTAAGAAAAAATTGAGAGAGCTTGATAAAAATATAGGAAAATGATAAATTTTCCGTCATAGGTCTACAATCTTGTTCACTTGATATTTCAAGGAGTCGTATTAATGAAAAAGGACCGTTCAGAATTATGCAATCGCTTGGCCCATCGTGACGGTTTCTTCTACATGAACCTTCATGCAAATTCATGTTCACAAATATAGAAAACAACACGCTATCATAGCTTAAAAAAGAAAAGTAAAAATGAATACAAAAAATCAAACAATTTTATTTATATACAATATTTGTGTGGAATTTGTAGTAAACTTCAAGATTTTTGGAAACGGGGGAAAAACCCTGCTCTTGTACGAATTAGAATTCTGGATCAGCTGCAACCTAATACATAAATGCATCCTTCAAGATAGCTTTATGATAAATCCGTAATTGATGACCATTTGCAAACATAGGTGTCCAATTTTCATCAATAATTGTCAAACGAACGGTCCCATTGTCAAATACCTTATCTATTTTGTAAGGTCCCATCCATCTCATGTGTAGCTTGCCTTTAAAATCCCTTCTAAACCATGAATCATACTGCAAATCCCAATATCCTTCTCAAAAAAATCTTCTTTTTTATGAATCTATCAAGCCATTTGGAGCGCTGTTGTTGAATTAGTGTTGTGTGATGTACAACAACTGTGCGCTTTTCATCTAGTTCATTTAGTTGATTCAACCGGTTATTTTGAGCCCCCGTTAAGTCCAAGTTTTCCTCTGTGGTTGTTCTAAAAGTTTTACTTTCAAATTCAATGGAGAAAACAATGCTCTTTCCGTACACTAGTTCATATGGAAAGAATCCTGTAGCATTTCACCATGTTGGACAATAGGCCCATAATTCTTCTAGAAGCCTGTCAACCCTATCCTTGCGATGACTCTTCACTATTTTTGTAAGGATTGACTCGATCACCTTGTTCATTCTTTCCACCTGGACATTATCCTGTGGATGGTATGGAGAGGTTACTCAATGTTGAATACAATACTTATGAAACAAGGCCTCCGTCTTACGAGACACAAACTATGGTCCTTCGTCTGTTACAATTTCTATGGGTACTCCAAAGCGAGTGAAGATCTCTGCATATAAAAAATCTATTACAGCTTGATCATTGGACTTTACCAAAGCCACAGCTTCCACCCACTTGGTCATATAATCAATGAAAACCAAAATGTAAACTTTCTATCTTTATGGAGGATTGATAGGCCCTACAAAATTAGAGCCCATCTATCAAAGGATTCAACCACAAACTGTGGCTGAAGTGGAATTTCATCTAATATGTTTGGCTGGCCCATTCTCTGAAAACTGTCACATGCCTGAACATACCTCCTCGAACATATTTCCTCGCATACTGAAACATAGTTGGCAAAAAATACCCCATCCTTAATGCTTTATGAGCGGGTCTTTTATCAGCAAAATGCCCCCCCACAGGGCTCATCATGGTAGGCCTTCAAAATGCCATGGATCTCATCCTCTCTCACACACTACCTGATTTCCAAATCAGGCCCTTTGTAGAAGAGGTGGCATTCGATCCAGCAGTATCTCGCACTTTGTTGTATGATCCTTCTCTTCTCTCATTTGGATAAGTGCGATGGAAGTCTACCTGCAACCAATTAATTAGAAATGTAAGCATACCATGGGAAAAAAGTTGAGGCTGCAAATAAATGTTCATAGGAAAAGGAATATTCGACTGGTGTTTCATCATCGTTGTTAGTCAGTCGAGAAAGGAAATATGCAACCACATTCTCCTTCCCTGGTCTATCAACAATAGTTATGTCAAACTCCTGGAGAAACAGCAACCACCTAGTCACTCCAGCATTAGTAATGGGTTTATTCATCAAATATCTAATAGATGAGTGGTCAGTATGTACAAAAGTGGAGTATCCAGTAATATAATTCTTAAATATTTTAATGGCATGTGACAATGGCAACGAATTCTTTCTCTGTTACCATGTAGTTCAGTTCAACAGGAGTCGAATTCTTACTAACATAATAGATAGTGTACGGGTTGTGACCTTCCTTCTGTCCTAGAACTAATCCAATGGTTGTATCTAAAGCATCGGAAGAGATATGAAAAGGTAGGGCCCAATTAGTCCCCCTCAAGATGGGCGTTGTAAATAGCCTTTTCTTCAGTTCTGAAAATGTTGCCTGCAATGCATTTGTCCACACAAATTGTGAATCTTTCATCAGTAAAGTAAACAAAGGGGATTCCAATTTGGAAAAAAATATATGAATCTCCTATAATAATTAGCATGGCTAAGAAATCTTCTTACCTATTTCTGCGACCCGGGAATAGGAATATTTGAAATTATCTTTATCTTCGCTGGATCTACCTAGATTCCTGCAGTAGAGATAAAATGTCCCAAAACTACACCTTCAATCATCATCATGTGGAACTTTTCGATGCTCAGGGATAGGTGTGTCTGTTCACAACGTTTCAGAAATTTTTCCAAGTTCTCTAGTGCTTCATCAAAACTATTTCCATATGGAGTGAAATCATCTATAAAAAATTCAATGCAAACGTTTACCATTTCAAGAAAAATCCCAATTACATCTTATTGAAATGTAGCTGGCGCATTACATAACCCAAAAGGAAGCACCTTGTATGCGAAGGTTCCCTAAGGATAGGTGAAGGTGGTTTTGTCTTGGTCTTCAGGGGAAATATGGATTTGGTTATATCCACTGAAACTATCCAGGAAAGAAAAGAATCATTTTCCAGACAATGTGTCTAAAACCTGATCGATAAAAAGCAAAGGGAAATTCTCCTTCTATGTTGCTTTATTAAGTTCTCTATAATCTACACAGACTCTCCATTTCCCAATTTTCTTAGGTACGATCACTAGTGAGGAAACCCACTCGTAGTCTGAAATAGGGTAAATAAAACCCACCTCTAATTTTTTTTTATTTCCTCCTTCATGATATCTCTAAAATTCACGTTCATTCTGCACTGAGGTTGGCATACATGCTTTGAATCATTCTTAATATAAATATGGTGAGTACACAGTTCTGAGGGGATCCCCCTCATGCTTGTATATTCCCACTCAAAATCCCCCTTATGTTGTTTTAGCAACATAACGAGACGTTCCAGTTCATCGGCTTTGAGATTAGGGTTGATATTCAATGTTTTCCCTAAGTCAACTTCTACTAGAACACTCTTGGAATGATAAATTACTGGAATTATTTCAGTATTACTGACTAATGCTTCTTCTATAATTTCTTCATGTTCTTGTTCTTTTAGTGTGTTGTTCAGGATCTGATATGCTCGTTTAGTGACAAATGTAGGCTCGCTAATGAAATTACACATGGTGTCATCTTTAATTTTTGTTTTAAAATTCAAGGCTCTCCCAATTGTTAATAAAGGATAATTATCTTCTTCTTCCTATAAATCCATCCATAACGGAATTTCAGCGTCCAGGCTTGGTTTGCTGGAGGATATAAAGTCAAATTTTTAATGAAAATTCCATCAAAAATTGTCATGGATCCTGATCTACAACTGATGTATGCATTTGTTGTAGCCAGCCATGGTCTCTCTAAGATCAATGCGTGTACCCCCAACTGTGACTTAGGCTATAAATCAACAAAGTATGTAGGGTACTCCCATGATTCAATGGATACGACTAGGTCATCCAAAATTCCTTCTGGTTTAATAGTGGATCTGTCAGACATTTCTAGTATGGTTGGGGTATGTCTGAGATCAGTGAGTCCTAGTTTCTTTATAGCCTCAATGGTCATAATGTTTATTGAAGCACTTAAGACGACCAAAACGTTAGATATTTGGATCTTCCCAATACATAATAGTGAAGGTGGGGTTACCTGGATCATCGTATTTAGCCAATGGAACTTTCCCCATCATCATTCTAGATAACTTCCCCACTACAAGAACTATAGGAGGACCCTTAGGATTTCTTCCTAGTTTTTTTACAACCAGGTCCCTAATAGTTTTGGCATAAATAGGTATGTTGTGTAAGGCTTGCAGTAGTGGAATTCTTACATAAAGATTCTTCAACTCTCCTAAGAGGTTGAAACTAGGTTGCTCCACAACCTTTTGCAAGGTTAATTGTTCAGGATACAATGGTTCTCTCAAATACTGTGTAGGTTGAGTCTTAGTACGTGTCTATGCAAGTGTTTCAACTGATGTTTCATCATGTATCTTAATTGGTGTTTAAGCTGGTGTTTTAATGTCCTCAATAATGGGGATCATTGAACTCAATGAATTTTCAAATTGTAGATTCATTTCTTCATCAGTCACAAATGATGGAACATCCTGAATGACTATTGGTTCCACCACCCTCCCTGATCGTAAGTGTAAATTATTACAAGGGAGAGTGGAAATGGAATAAGTTGGCATGCTAGAAGTATCTAATTGTTGCACCTCCTTATTATTAGGATTGTTGTTAGGTTGAGCAAGCAGTTGAGGATGGAGTGGTGCATCCATTGGTGTAGAATTATTTGGGACTTGCAGTTGTAGCTACTGATACTATAGATAGGATGGATTATTATGGGGAAAATGTTTCCCTAGATAAGGGTTTCTCCATCGCGGAGACAAAGGGGCTTGTTGGTTTGGATGCGGTGCCCATGAAGTCCAAGGGTTCATATTTTGTACTGCAGGTTGCAAAGGTTGGTGTCACTTTGTGTTGGGATATGAATATTGTGGAGGAAAATGATTATTAATATTATTGCAGTAATTAAAAGGTATAAGCTCAAAATTCATACCTGGAATCCCAGGTTTCCATGACTTCTTCTGTGAAATAAAACAGGAAGGTTGTGTGTCTACAGTGAATGCTCGAAATACTACTTTGGATTTTGGAAGTGAGGAAAAATATTTAATATCATGCTCAAGTTTGAACTGACCACCCACCTCCACCTTATCAAGTGGACATTCTCTCAGTGGGTGCTTCTTCCTGCACTTGGGGCAGAAAAAACCAAAGTACAAAATCTTCAGCCACTTGTTTCTGTTTTTCTCTGATGACATCTAGTTGTTAATAGATGGAGCTCATCATGTCAGTCTTAAAATTATCAAGGAGATTTCCAATATCCTCCCAAGTATATCCTCCACTAGCTGACTTCTGTGCTCATGAGAAAATGTCTCGGTCCCTTGAGCTAGTTTTGGAAGACCCCCTAGAGTATTGTTGACATAAGTCCACAATATGATAAAAAGGTCCCTTCGGAGATGTCTCCCTTCCCTAATAGATTAAGCATGTCCAGATAGTCTTCTATTATTCCCCACAACAGAATAATCTTGAGGACATTCCCTTCCAATAGTGCTTTTGCTTGACCTCTGCACATTATACAGAAGCCTTTCCACAAAATACTATAAACTTTAATCGTCTTTTTGCACCATCTTAAATAAATCTTCTCTCTTATCCTTCGTTCTGCAATTTTCTTGGTACTTCCAGAGAATTACGTGTTTCATTTGATCCCATGTTGAAACAATTTCACCACCCAAACTCATAAACCAATGTAAGGCATTATATTTCAAGGTAGGAGAAAATCATTTTAGCTTCTTCTCACTGGAGGTATAGTCATAACTTTGACAGAGAATGTCGAACTCAAAGAGAAATTCATCTATATCCTCTATGGACTTCCCATGAAAGTGAGGTAACACTGAGGGTGAAATATTCTTCATAGTGGCATGTCCAAATGTTTTTTGAATAGGGAACTGGAGTGTGGAAATTGTCTCCTCATGCTGGAGGTATCCATTATCGTTATGATTGTCCCCTACTTCTTCATCACAATCGTCATGGTGACGCTCATTATTCATGATTATCTCTTCCTCTTGATTTTCTTGATTCCTATTATATTCAAACTCTGTCGAAACTGCAACAACTCCTCTTTTGTAACTTCCTCTTCATTGATTCGATAGACCTCCTCTGGTCCACCTAATCCCATATAAATACCCCTATCTCCTAGAGTTCCTTCCATAGGGACACCAGATGGTGTCGCAACTCCTACTGATCTCTCCAAAATTGACATTGATGCTTCCATCCTAAGAGAAACAAGGATTATTCTCACAGATGATGGTCCTCTATATCAAGCTCCAGTAGAAGAATCAACCCTGGAAATTAATTCTTCAATGAATGTCTTTCTCCCTAATCCTTGGCTACATCCATGACCTCTTCCACCTGCCAAGTTAGTGTTTTGAGGGGTTCTAGGAATGTCTCATTGAGTTCTTCTCATATTCATACAAAACTATGAATCATGTAAGATTATAAATCATACCTAGTCCTTGGGTAAGGAACCCATTTGTTCAATTGAAGGATGCACAGCTATTCATTGCATCTTATCTCTCCTACAGTCGAGAATCAGAACTACTAAAGAAAATGAACCAATTCAACTACCAACTATGTCTATCAATTACCTTCCCCGACAATGATGCCAAAATGTTGGGAACTCTATATACCTATTAATTTCTTAACAAGCAGAGTGTTCAATATTTAAATGTCAACCCAAGGAAGTCTGTTTATTTTAAAGGAAATTAGCAAAGTATATGCATAAACATTTCCAGTAGTTGATAAGTGAAATGAAAATCTCTCAATTCTAATCACTACTTAGCCAAATCATATCCTTGTAAGGAATCAAATATAATTACCAATCTAGGAATTGAAAAGAACTTTTGTTTCCTATCATATCAATCTTAAGGTCTATTATCTAAAGATAAATCATCCTAAAATTACTCTTGCAGAAAATGGAGGTCTATATTACCAAACCAAAACAATCACTAACTATTAGTTAAGCAACAAATTCATCAAAGAAAATGATTTATCTAATATGGAAAACCCTAAGAAAGATAAATAACATGCCACATAGGAGTTGAGAGAGTCTGTAATGCTATCAATGCACTTCTTCATAAAATAAAGAATTAACTACATAGTCAACTGTCACACCACACTGCTACAACAAGCTAAAGAAAACCTGAGAATACAATTACTTAATGAATGCAGTTACAGCTAACTATATAAATATATCAAACTAAAATTCCACACTGAACAAAAGTAAACAAACTAAAACATCTAAGACTACCATCAAATTTGTAATAAGGAGGGCCCTGGCCTTCGAACAAAGATGTTGTTGAAATCTCACGAAAGCTACAACAGAGAAGTGTTGAGAATTGATACTCCTTTACTAAATTGATAAAGGAACAGTTACAGTCCCTCTGCTATAAACTCTTACAAATTGCGAACCCCTGGCTCTCCCTGCCTATGCGCACTTATACAAGAGTGAAGCTATTCAATTACATAAATTTCAGGCATCCATGAAGATCTTCAATCTTCAGGATGCCGAATTAAATCTAGAGTCATAGCTATCAATTCTTTGCATAAGATAAGCTCAAGAATAAATGGAATTTACTTCGAGTTGTTTCACAAACTGACATGCCAGCTAAATGCGGAAGATTCTCGTGGATTTTCACTTGCATGCATGAAGGAGCATCAATATTCTTTCACTAGTAATGTTAACCGGATCATTGAGCAAGTAGCCGACGCCAAGTAGTACTAACTTCTGAGTATGATGAGCTCTTGTAGTTGAGCCACCTGGTAATTCTAAACCAATATTTTAAATCATGGATAGATCCACACAAATGAAAGGTAAAATCCATGATTGTAAGTAAAACCAAGCATATAATGAAATAAAAAATAATGATTTATACCTGGAATCTTCATGCTTGTTTGTATGAAAAAGGTAAGGATTCAATTGCAATATAGGGACAAAAATAGGGAGAAAGGGTGAAACCAAGTAGAGTAAAAAGGGGTAAATTCAGAACCCAACAACATCCTCATGTACAATATCACAATGTTCAAGAAATTTTTCAAAAATATGAACATTATATTCAACTAAAACTACACTATATTATTTTCATGAAACTTTGGAAGATCTTTTTGAACCTTATCAAGATCTTGAGTTTCTCCAACTATAACAATAATATTTGATAGTGCATACTTTCTATGCCATATGAACTAAAGGATAAGAAACTTCAATCAAAATTTGGAATTGATGCTGAAACTATTACTGGAATCTCTAGTAGAACCAATAGAAGAAACTAGATCTTGAATTAGCACAAAATTTCCCTACATTGCTCATCACTGGAAAATCTCCTGTGGATTGTAGTGTGTAGATAATTTGGTTGAGTTTGGATCATGTGGAGTTTCTAGGTGAGAATTAAAGTCTTTAGATTAACTATTGCTCACCAATATGTTTTGCATCCTAAGCTATGAATATAAGGAAGTTGTTGTTTGCTCCCCAATAATGATGCCAAAATATGTTGTTCCCCATCATAAATCCCAACATTTCAAAAAATATTGTAGATCTATACTTCATATCTAGATATGGATCTAGATCAATTTCCATGAGAACTTAGATGGTGTATTTTATAATGCTATTTTGAATATTTTATATACCTTGGGAAGAGCCCAATATGGTGACATGAATAAATCTAAAGTGATACCAATTTTTTTAATATGAAAAGATAGAGTTGGGGGATTATAGACTTGGAAAGTTTGGAAAGGTGGCTTATAACCATATTCCCTATCTCCTAATAATGTGGAAAAAGATGTATTTTCTGATGATATGTGTTTGAACAAAGGCATTGAGTTAGCATTAGTCAACTTGGACCTTGATGAACCAGTGCTAGAACCAATAGATTTTGATGATGATGATCCTGGAGTGGTCATTCTCCACACTAGCATATGCAGATCTTGGATTGGATATAAGGGATGAAGAGGAGGGTGGTGAAGAGAGCAGTTGCATTGGTGATGATTTTAATTGTTATGACATGGAATAATATTGGCAGTGACAATCTATGCAATTATTCCATCTACTATTCTAGTATCTACCCTATTTTGTGACTCGAGATCTATGTATTACATTTTCATTTTTATGACATCAATTGACTTAATGAGAAAACTGAAGTTTTTGGTTCTAACCTATAAACTTATATCTTATGACATCTGTGTATGGAATATTCTAATTTCTTGTGTTTGATCATCATTGATGTCATAAATAGTATCAAAATTTTGTAAATGTTCTAATCCCTAAAAATACAAATTGTAAATTTTTTAATATATATAATTTAGTATTATTATTATTGTGTGTGTGTGTATAAATGTGTCAGTGACACACTATTTCCTATTTTTGAGGTCAATATGTCCTGGGTTGGATAATTTTATCAACATGGCCTTCATGTCACGTGTGCCTGCGTCATGTGAAAGATCATTTAATAAAAATATTTCTGGCATCATGGAATCAAGAATCCAATTACAAAATAACATATCATGGAAGACTAGGAAGATATTATCAAAACAAATTAGTCTTATACTACCATTGTAAACTAAATGCAACTTCTTGACCAAAGAATATTGCTCATAAACTGATGACTTGAAATTAAAGGTTTCATGTAGAATACCAAAATAAGAGTTCCCATTAATTGAAAAGCATCCACCTTGAATCAATATCAACAAAGGAATCCATATTAATCTACAATATTTATTGATGACAAGATTCAAGATTTGCACTACAAGAAATCTGTCTTTATGTGCAAATAAAATGTTAAAAAAAATCACTAGAAATTTTCATTTCTTTTATGTTTTTCCAATTAGTATATTAACATTGTATTAGATCTTCAAATGACTTGAATTTATCCAATAGATATCAATATAGATGCATTACCTTATAAATATATGTAAAAATGCCCAAACACCGAGCACTCATTGTTCATTAACAACCTAAAGTTCCAGAACTTGGTAGACTAAATACATCACTACATTCACTAGATTTTGTTAATCAAACATTAATAAAATAATAATTGCAACCTTAAATGATAGACCCAATAAACAACTTGAAACTCAAACTCCCAATAGTTTATCCCTAAAAATGCACATCATGCAACTTGTAATCTACTATTTACCTATTCTTATCCACGTGACTGCAATGTGGACCTAGAAACCAGTCGCATGGAAAAAGGAAATTTAAGATCTTAATCATAGTAGAAGATAATTCATAATAACATTTATGTAAGAAGACAATATTACATTTCAAACTCATTTACAACAAAATATAACCAAAAGATCACCTCCAAACATAGATGTAGTAGAGTTTCAAAAACCACCCTCATTTATCTAAGTGTAAATGCCTACCAATCCATAACACCAAGTGACACAAAGCATTGAAAAAGTCGTCATATATTTTATCTACAACAAAAAAGATATATTGGGTGATCAAAGGTTCGAGTAAAAGAGAACAAGGATGGAGGACAAGGGAAAGGGTCCCCAAAATTTAATGGTATTCCATAGGGAAAAGAAAATGTAGAACTTTAAATTACAGAAGTTAAAGATCTAAGGAATTGCGTATAATTTAAGATAAAGAGTCAAAGCACAAAGTACATCTCCTAACATCCAAGGATGGGAAAAAGTAGGTGATGAGATTCATTCTTCCCTCAGTCGCCACCTTAATCCTTTGTAACCCATTCTTCCATTTGCATGGATGTTCAGCTTCTATCCCAGCTTAGTACAATTTTTTGAGATTTTGAAGTTCTCAATATCCCACGGTAACATCCTAGAAGTGGGAACTAGATCCGGACTCAAAGTGACATGGGCTTGATTCAAACTCAAACTTCCAAACATCTTGTGATATGACTCAAAATTTCCAAGTCTCTTCCTTCTCTAATAAGTCCCATGACTATCCCACTGAGCTCTGATTCAATATATCATTGAAAATAAAATACTTTGATCTTGTTCCAACTATGGTTTTAAACTAAGTGTATTCATAATTTTGATGGTATGACTCTTATGATGGTGAGATTCTAAAAGAAAATACCTCACAAATTATTTCATTAACCCCTAGAACTAATGTGGCAAGGAAAGAAGAAAGCTTTCACGAATTATCTTATGACTAAATGACAACAAACAAGGAAATTATAGACTCAGGAATGAATAACATAGATAGGAATGCATGAATTTACCTATCAATTTAACTCAGCTCAATCAACAATGGTTTGAGCTTATTCAAACCCTAACCTAACAAAAGACATGCCATGATCAATATAACCATAAAACATCCAATGACAATGAAATTCAGGAATACTTTGTCTAATTACATAGCAATGGATTTCCTTGTCACGTGGAAGAGCTTCCAAGAGAACACAAGAAGGAAGAATACATGCAACAACAACAGTCAATTTGGGTTTGACGCCTGCCAACTATTTTTTCCCAAATTATTCCAAGGCCTCCCTTTCATGACTGTTGCAGGAAAAGCCTACAATCATGGAATTCCATGATACATTGTCACCTTGTTGTTGAGATATTTTGTCAAACACATAGAGAGAAAGTATGTTTCCATTGTGTTCCATAAGGTAACGCCTAAGTTCCTACTACACCATAGATCTACGATTTTGACAAATACAGGTTCTACAATTTGAAGGAAAATACATAATTATAGAAAATTTAATCAGTGTTGTAAAGATTGAAGAAAATTATCTCAAGGGGGCCAAATTAAGCAGTTGTTGTTACCGATAAAAGAGAATTCACAACAAAATATGCAAGATGAAGAAATTCACTTACAGACTTCAAGATCGCTGATGCAAAGTTCATTATTCCTTCAAAGGAAAGCAACAAGGCTTGCATTCGACTGAGATTGATACATAATCAACCCCGTAATAGTGCCATGGCTGATCCGGAGGTCATCCACGATCCATCCCACAACTTCTCTCTGCTTAGGAATGGCTTCTCCCTTAACTGTTTCCTCTTTCTTGGTTAGAAGGGGATTCTTTCCTTTACTGTGACAACCCTTTGTATTTAGGGAATTTATAGAGATTCCTCCAACACTTGAACATTTGTGAATGAAAATTATGTTAAGCATATGAATTATGCAATGTGCAGAAAAAATATGCGGTTCAACACTGCTGCGAATGTGCAGAAACAACGTGGTTCAACGCAACTGAAAATTACCTCACTAGATTAAAAGCTCAAAAAATGATTTCCCTCTGATGGACAACAGTCACTTGTACGCCCAAAATATTCTTCAGTTTGATGGCGCTTGGTGATATTAACCATGCTTTGTTTGTTAGTTGTAACTTGGGTGGTTGGGAGGAATGAATGTTATCCTCCTCATTTAAGTTCAATTCTTATAGGTGACATGTATGCTCTTGTTGAGCCATATGAATATATGAATTATGAATGAATGTAATCTTGATTTTCATGTTGATATGACATTGATTCTCATGTTCATATTACATTATGACAAGTGGATTAGCCCTCTAACAAATGGTGAACCACCTCACAGCTGTCATCCATAACCCAAAGGTACAAAAATGCCCATTGTTGGCTTTTGCAAGGTATCTATGGCAAAATCTCTTGAGATGGGTTCCTTAATAAGGAACTCTAGGAGTTATAAAGATACAAGTTCAAAAAATGCATTAAATATAAAAACACACCTTTCAACTCAAAATGCATTGTTGTCAATTAAATACAAACTAACCCAATATATTGTTCAAATCCATACTTCTGGTGAGTGATTCAAATAATAGCGAGAGTAAATCACCCATCTTATTTCAAAACAATTTTTTTTATTAATTATATTTTTCATAATGCTATATTGAAAAAGGGTTCCTTCCAACATATTTAATAAATTAATTTATACAAATTTTCCACACTAAACATAGGTTAAATGCACAAAGTTTGAAATAAAATAAATATTCCATTCTAATTAAAAAATAAAAAGTATTATCGTGAAGAAAAATTAAAAAAGAATTCTAAACATCATATATATGGTTACTTCTTCGTTGTGTTATGTATTTTGGATTCTAAAAAAAATGGTGCTTATTAGTTATAATAATGAATCACAACTCCATACAAACTCACCTCTTCAAATTGCAATTTGTAAGTTTGAAAAATATTAAATTGAATTTAAATTGTTTAAATCAAACTTTAAAAAATGTAAAAGGATAAATGAAATTGCTAAAAATAAGTTATAAAATTTAGATATACTAAGATACACTAAATCCCCTTCCTCTATAAAGTTTAGAATGGTTATGAGAGTGTTGGTGATGCATAGGGCTTCATCCATGTAACATATACCCAATGGATCTCTAGTTGACCATCCCTTTATTGTCTTCCATGTTTATAATGCATTGGTTCAACAGGTGCATAATTCAAACCAGGTAATATAAAATATCGGGTCTATAGCAAGTTAGCCGTTGTATCTCCAGCAAGGCGGGTTGTGTATTAAGCAATAATGTGGTAGGTATAAATCCGTTTATTATTGATTGAGGTGGTAAGGGAAGTAAGGCCAAGAGAGCTCTAAATGGAGGGAATAATCTCAATTAAATGTTTCAAAACCTCTAAAATAGAGAAGTATGATGAATTACAATCCTCGAAGTGCATAATTGGTATGTACATTGGTGCATCTTTCCAACGTATCTTTTCCATCTCATGTGATGTAACCAGTTGTGTCCGAGGTGGTTGGAAAGTGTACAATTTGTGTGTTTTCCC
The DNA here is from genome assembly GCA_001517045.1 of Pseudotsuga menziesii. Taxonomy (NCBI): domain Eukaryota; kingdom Viridiplantae; phylum Streptophyta; class Pinopsida; order Pinales; family Pinaceae; genus Pseudotsuga; species Pseudotsuga menziesii. Next base: position 129,865 of record LPNX010659537.1, on the reverse strand, counting down.
AAACACATGGAATTCAATAAAATGTTCTTGGTGATTTGCAAAGTATGTACCCAAGGTTTGTAACCACTGTATTCCTAATACTACGTCAATTCCTCTGAGTGGTACCGCAAAGAAATATGATTCTAAGTTATACTCTTGCATTTGTAACTTAACCTTGTGACATTTTCCCAGATTGTCAATCTTCTTGCCGTCTGCTACCATAACCTTCATGTTAGGTACTGGACGAATAAATAGGTTAAATACTTTAGCAAGGTTGACGTTAACGAAGTTATGGGTGCTGCCAAAGTTTATGAGAACTATGACATTATTATTTTTTATATATCCTTTTATCTTCAATGTTTGTGGTTGGGAGATTCTGGTAATAGCGGCTAATGAGATCTGTGGGGAGTCGTCCTCGATTCCTGGGTAGTAGTCTTGTTGGCTATTCGCATCATTCTCAATTGGTTCCTTGACTTCCAACTTTGCGTCATAGGTATACAATTTTTTTTGTAAGCATCTATGCTTAGGATCCCATTTGTCTCCACAGAACTTACATTTCCCTTCCTTTATTCTCCGGGCCTCTAAATTGGGCTTTGTTCCTTCCCTAAGTTGAGGCGGTGTATATCTTGGATTTCCAGTGTATGCTGATTGGAGGGGATTCTTTTTGGAGTCATCTTGGTCAACATTTGTATGAACGGATTTTCTTTCAATAATTCTTGCTTTACATCGTGCTTCCTCCATGGTAGAGATGTTTTGTAACTCTAGTTCTTCACGAATGTGTTGTTTTAGACCATGTATGTAGGTCTGTAGTCATTCGTCATCGGTTAACTCTGGAACTCGAGTTGACAGCGCCTCCCATTCACAGGTGTACTCATTGACACTGTTTTTTTGTTGTAACCTTGTGAGTTTGGCAAAGAAATCTTTTTCTTCAACGCCTTGGAATCTTTTGATGAGGTCGTTCTTGAAGCTCACCTAGTTGTGAGAACATATTTTTGTAGTATTCTTCCACCATAAGTACTAGTTGTAAGTGATGCCTTCTAGATGCATGGATGCATGTTTAATTTTCTTGCCGTCGTAATGGATGTTGTGGATGCTTACGTATTCCTCGACTTTGTTAATCCATGCTATACATTGTCATTCGTCCCCGTCATATTTGGGTAACTCGGCTTTCACCTGTATTTGGCGTCCTTGTGTATATGAGTTTGACGACGACATGTTGAATAGAGGATTTGGCTACTCCAGTGTTCTAGGAGAGTTCGGTTGTGGTTCATTCGACAATTTAATCTATCTAAGATGGCGGTTAAAACTATCTTATTTTTCTTTTGGTCTTCCTGTAGAGTGAGGAAGCTATTCTCTATTCGTGACGTAGATTGTGTCCAATTTGATGTCAAATTGTCACTTTTTTGTTTGATTTTTGCATGGAGTTCCTCGTAGTTCTTGTTAATTTTCTCATTGATTTGATCGAACCGAGCATCCATTGATCTGGTGATTGCTAGAATCTTCTCATCGCTAAACGTGGATTTATTTTTATTCAATGTATGATGCCATCTTGCCACGATTTTTTTTAAAAGAATAATAATAATAATTATTATTATTATTATATAGTTTTTTTTAATTGTAATGATAATAATAAAATGTATTATTAATAATAAAATTTTAGTATTATATTATAAATTTTTTGGCAAGGATTTCGTGAAAGGAGGGAAAGGATATGGCTCGAAGGAGGGACCAACATAGGAGGTGTGTTGGATAATGTCTTGGGGGGTGGTGACCAATAGAGTGGTCGGTTGAGTGACCGGGAGTGTGTGTGGACGGAGTGGGGAGGGACGCGACATATAATGTAGGGTGGCAGAGAGGTCGGGGAAGAGGGGCACGCATAGAGACTGGAGTGAGCGAAGAGGAGGTGACTTGCGCAGGTTGAGAAGGGAGAATGTGGACGGAGAGTTGTAGGTGCATGGAATGGGAGTTCGTAGGGGCTGGTGCACGGGGAAGAATGGCGATGAGAGGAAGAGTCGGTGAGGGATTTAAGCAAGGGGATGAGGTCGGTGCTATTGCGTGGAGTGCAGTCAAGTGGATGAGAGTTGGGGATGGGAAGCGTTGTGAAGAAGCTGGGTGGAGAGCAGTTGAAGGGAAGGAAACGACGTGAAGTGGGAAGGAAGAGATGGAAGGTGGTGGTGTTGCAGATGGAAGGAAGGATAGTGGCATAGTAGATGGAAGGAAGGTGAGTAGAGAAGGCCACGTGGATGGGATGAAGGGTGAGTGGAGCAGGAGGCGAATGATGCAGGCGGAGAGGGAGGGAGGTAAGGAGGAGGTGGATGCAGCGGGGGTGGGATTGGTGAAGGATGCAAGTGGTGGCTGGTGTCGAGAGACGAGAGGCTCTGATACCAATGGAAGAGCAAAGAAGATGAAAAGCAAGAATGTAATGTAGAAAAGTATATTTTATAAATGTAGAAGGTGATTTACATAATAGGTGCCACGGTAATTTATACCCTAAGTGGGGAAGAGAGGTGACTTTTCAAGTCACCTATTATTTAAATTACATTAATTAACCTAGTTTAATTTTTAAATTTGTTATTTGTTACAAGATCAAGATAATTTAGGCCCACTAGCATTGTGACACATGACAGGGTCTATAATTTACTAAACTTTAACATTGTTGATGGATTAAGAGACCCCCTTTTACCCCCTTTTCGGAAAGGGGGTCTTCGAATCCATATGTAGTGTCAAAATTTAGTAAATTGTATAAATTCATTGTCAAAATTGTAATTAATTTCCATTGTTGGAGTGATGAAACTAAAAATGACCAAATAAATGACCAATTGTTATTTGATGATTTTTGGTATAGTTCTTATCTCGTGACCAAATTGGTCATTCATCTTGGTCATTTTTTGTTTAGTTCTTATCCTATGACCAAATTGATCATTTATCTTTGTCATTTTTAGTTAACTCACGATTTCTCAATTTTGGTCATTTATCCCTTGAAACAAACGTGCTGACCAAATGTTTTGGTCGCCTAGTCATTTATCTCTCATTTTGTACTAGCGTTAGTTTCATAAGTGAAATGTGTGCATGTCTGATCAAAATCACCTAAAAAAATTACATCACACACATTAACTAATATAGGTAAAATATTCATAAGAAAATGAGAAATGCCATAATAATAAGGTTTAAGGAAAATATTGCCAAATGCCTATACAAAGAGTAAAAAAACTGTTCATTATAGAGGCCTGTCAACAATTGCCTATCTATCACATTGAAATGACACTTGCAACAATTATTAGACCACCACTATAACTCTAATGATATTCCATGATATTGTTAACACCCACAAGAAAACTTGAATATCATAGGAACTCGAAAGAGGGGTTCTTGAGTTGGTAAAAATTTTGGTTTAGGCTCATCACAAAAAAAAGGACATAGTTTCCACAATCTTCAACAAATTTATCAACAGAATTTAGGGCTACCCATCATCCACCACTGGTAAGTACTCAAACAATATCTCATAGTGTCCCTCTTTTACAAATATAGTACCCGTCATAAGGATATATTGTACATCTCACCCAGGAAAACCACTTATCTTCCTTCCAATTGAAACAAAAATCATAATAGACTACTTGGACACACCCATCGGAGAACAACATTATAAAGATAAGATATATCCATATAGTGATAAATCGAGTATATATGCATATTTGAAACACTAATTTTCCATATAAAAGTTGCAAGTGACTACATGAGAGGATGATCAATATCTCAAGAAAGACCCTTCTTGTGTGGTGATCTAATCCATTGATGAAAGAGAAACATAGAAGAAATAGGAAGAAGAGAAAGAAGAACAACACCAAGATGAATAAATGGAATATATTCCACTGAAGTGAGGTCACAAATGGACTCAACCTCCTGGTAAAAAAATAAACTACATGTAGGAACCAATAGATTTCTCGTTTGCTAGTTGGATCAACATCAATAATATCAATTGTTGATCATGGAAGAATGTATTTTCCCCTCAAACAAACCACCTCCAAAATTTCAATGCTTATGACTTTTAGATGGATTTCTAGAAAACCACTTTTATTAGTTTAATTCACGTGAATTTTAGTAGGGGTTTTCAAGCAACCTCCACTAAGAAGAGATACTCATGTCGTTTAGGGGTGATTTTAAAAAATCACCTCCAAAAGTTAAATTCTCATGACTTTTAGGCGGGGTTTCAATAAACCACCTCCAAAAGTTCAATTCTCATGACTTTTAGGGGTGTTTTTAAAAAATCACCTCTAGAAGTTCAACTTTTCTTGACTTTTAAGGGGGTTTAAAAAAACACCTCCAAAACTTCAATTCTCATTACTTTTATGGGGGGTTCAAAAAACTCACCAAAAGTTCAATTTTCATGAATTTTGAGGGGGGGAGGGGGCGCGGAGTCGGTTCAAAAAACGCCTCGAAAAAGATAAATTCTCATGACTTTTAGGAGGGGGTTTAAAAAATTCTCCTCCATAAGCTTATTTTTTCTTGACTTTTGAGGGGAGTTTCAAAAAACTACCTACAAAAGTTGAATTCTCAAGAATTTTAGGGGGGTGTCAAAAAATCATCACCAAAAGTTCAATTGTCATGATTTTTAGAGGGGGTTTCAAAAACCACCTGCAAACCTGCAAAAGTTAAATTTCCATGACTTTTAGAGGGAGTTTTAAAAAAAATGCCTCCAAAATTTCAATTCTCATGACATTTAGGGGGGTTTCAAAAAACTTCCATGAAAAATAGATTTAGGGGCGATCTTTGGAAACCCTAAAAGTCACAAGAATTGAACATTTATAGGTGGTTGTTAAAATACCGCCTCCAAAAGTTCAATTCTCATCACTTTGGAGGGGGTTCAACAACCACCTCAAAAACCTAATTTTTTTTCTAGAGATGATTTTTGAGGGATTGGCTCAAGCCTAAAACGCCTCCAAAAGTGTAAATTCTTGTAGTGAATGCTAAAATTGTGTACACCTACATTTCCAATTGGATTAAAGTTTAAGGATGTTCAAAGCAGAAGATCGTTGGATGGTTGAGTGTAAGCTAATGAGGGTCACTTTTGGCTTGTTAGATGCAAAAGAAAACTAAAAAATCAGGCATCCCTCAACTTACATGAATTTTTTGAGATACCTACACAAAATATATTGCTTTGAGTAGAAAATATGAAATGTAGGAAATTGAATCACGTTCTGAATATAAAAGTTTTGTGTTCTGAAAATTTTCATATTTTTTCTAACAGCTACATTTTATTTTTCAGGAAAATGATAAGGTATATGTTTTTGTGGGTGCAACCTTTGAGAGTCTAAATGGTGCCTTCGAGATACAAAACTTTGTAGACATATAGAGAACATATAGCACTAGTGCAATGATATTTTTTGAATTTTTTTTTATAATTATTTAAGTGATAATTCCTCGAACATGGTGCGTCTTTTGTGAGTGTAGCCTTTGAAGGTCTTAATGCAATAATCATGAAATGAGTATTTTGTTATAGAATGTAGAGGTCAATGTCTTCTACTGCACCATACAAATTTTTTACACAATTAAGAGTTGAAAAAGTTATGGAAAAAACACTAACAGTGTGTTTTTTAGTTAAGGAGTTATGTCACAATATAAATTAAAAAAAATTACAATATTTTGAAATAAAAATTACATATTTAGAATCTGCACAGAAAATACTATTTATGTTTAAGATTATGTCAAAAATGATTGTGTATATCATAGTGTAATGAGTGGATAAACACATGCTTCTTCAAAAATAGGAAGAAATTCACAATTAGTTATGGTTTATCATATGCCATAGCACAAGTTTGGTATTACTAAAACAAAGTCCAAACCATACACATAGGACTATTGGTGACATGTAAGCAAGTGAATTAGCATGGTTTAAGCGCTACAAAATGAGAGCACATTATGTTTAAATTCAAATTACATTTCCTTCCCTTATAGAATTGGAAAACGTGGCCGCGTTATAGAACTACAAAACGTGTATGTGTGAGTTATGTAGTTCTATAATGCATACACGTTATGTAGTTCTATTATACATTTGCGTTATGTAAGACATCAAATGTATTATTAATAATTGAGAGGTAGTGTGCAAGGGTCAAGGGCATAGGGGGATGTTTGAAGTTCAAGTAGGGATGGTTAATAGTTGAGAGGGGGTGGGGAAGGGTCAATGGCCTTGGAGGATGTTGGAAGATAAAGTGGGGATGGTTAATAGTTGAAAGGAGGTGGAGAAGGATCAAGGGACTAGGAGGATGTTGTAAGTTCAAGTGGGGATGGTTAATAGTTGAGAGGGGGTGGGGAAGGGTCAAGGGCCTAGGAGTATGTTGTAAGTTCAAGTGGGGAGAGATGGATGGAATACGAACATGATGGGTTACAAGGGTGAAGTGGAGTGGGGATTGAGATCAATATTAAGAGGACAACAGTTGTTGAAAACATATAGGGTTAGAAGTAGTATGTGAGACTTGAGCGACAAAGGGGGATAATGTGGAGGGGAAGAAATGGATGATTGTTTGCTAAGAGAGAGGATTGGTGGATGGAAAGGTGGATATGGAGTATTTGAGGAGGAATAAGGTGTGTTGAAGGAGATATGTGTGAGGAGGGGTAAATTGAAGAGAGGGTAATGAGATGGGGTGAAAGAGATAATAGGTGTCTGTTGAAGCCCCAACTGTGTATGTGGCTGATTAGGGTGTCTAAGACTTACAACACACAAAGAAAACAGAGCCAAAGGCTTCAAGCAATCCCAAGCAAGTATTGCTTTATCATCAAGTTGTTTGGGATAGTAATCTCCCACAGATACTTTTGTAGCCTCCTCTGGCTTATGGTTGGATTTGATCCCTAAGGGATCTATTTCTCGAGTTGGGAAACAAGGATATGTGATATGGAGAAAAAAAATCAATTCTAACTTAAAAAGAAGATCTAATCTAGAACTAATCCACTAGGAAAGTTGATTTTATTTACAGGTTATCTTGAGATATTTGAATAACAATTGAATTCATCACATTGACAGAAATGCAAATAAGATAATAAACTGCTTACTTAAATCACAATTTTTTAATAAAAATTAAATGAAGGCAACTCAAGATTAAATTATTCAAGATAACCTGCAGATACTTGAAAAACCAACATATTTGCTTTTAAAAAAAATTTAACAGTTCATTCACTTGCAGAAACAGATAAACTCTTAAAAGAAGAAATTCTTTAAAAATTATTAATGTATAAATTTACAATAGATAAAGATCTGAGTTATAGATAAACACATTTAATTATTTTCAAATAAATAACCAGTGACATTAATCCATTTAAAACAAGGAAAACATGAGAGTTATTAAAAAAATTTAATAGAACTCATAAGAACATAAAAATACTAGTGATTTATAAATATCCAGTTTTGTAAAAATACATAAATCTTTGATTAGAAAGAGGTATCTTCAGTCTCGTGTTGCAATCTTCCCATACAAAAAGTTCTCAACCCTGAGTCTTTTTGTTAAATACAAATCTCTCACTTCTGTCCAGCACTCTCCCTGGTGGCAGCGTTTCGGTTCTGCAAGAAAAATATTCCAGCTCTGTCAAGCGAGCCCCCCTTGTTGGCTGATAATTTTGGTTTTTTTATGGGCGATGGACCATTAATTATTTCCTGAAATGTTGAGTCAATCCCTGAAAATCCTCTTGCTCCTTCATCGTGATTTGACCAAACAAACATTTTCCATCTTCGTTAAAACTGTATGGTGACCTCAAGTGTGCCCGAAAACTAATGTATTTCCTTCTATTTTTAGTGAAAAATCCCAACAATCTCGAACCCCTTGATAATTCTGAAGTGTGCTCTTCTTCAACGAACTGGCTATTACGCTTTCCATGATTCTGCTCTCTCCTGGGTGTCTGCACATGGAAAAAAAATCTATTAAAAGAAAGTAGTGTGGACAGAATTTACTCATGAGAAAATAAACAACTTAGCTAACCAATGATCTTTCCAGCTCGATCGATAAACATGTTGACAGTTTATTTTACTGGTATTTGTGATCCTCACTATATGGTGAATCTCTCCATAATCGAAGTCGATCCTTCCTAAGAGAAATCGATAAGGGTACCAAATTGGGCTTAGTATAATTGTTGGCAACGAATGGTGAGATCACAGAATAATTTGATCGTGATTCTCTATGTTTTGGCCAACAGTATCCTCCTTCGCGCAAGAGTTTTAACAAACTGGAACATATTCCTCATTTGCTGAGAACATAATTTGCATAAGATCTATTCCAATAACTCGTTCTTTGACAGATAGATCCCGTTATTTCTTCAATGCTGGCGATCTGGAGGAAATAATCTCAATGCGTTAGCATGAATCCAGCTGTGTTGGCATTTTAAAAATGCATATAAATTTTTTAACCAGACATAACTAAATGCGAGAACATAATTTCAATCCACACGTGGCGTTGAACTCCATAAATCAAAGTGGCGTTATTCCTTTCGGTTATTGCAAATCAAAGTTCTGATGATAATCAACTTTGTGACAAATGGAATGATCTACCTTGAACTCGGAATGAAGCACCTTGACGTTGTAATTTCATGCCGTGACAGATTTAGGTTGAAGTGATCCAAGCCCCAATCGTCGTTCCGTTTTTTGACGTTGAATTAATCATGATTTCCTTTTGGTAACGAACATGTAACTTCTTCATTATATGGCTGTTTTCTTTTTTAAAATATGAATATCAAATGACGTGGAAATCAGATGTAATGTAACATGAGGTCGCATTGCAATCTTGATAATATTTGACAAACTTAATTTTTATGCTCGAAAACAAAATCAAAGAATAAGTTAAATGTTAAAATATTTATGGACGTCTATGTGGTTTTAAAATATGGTACAAACTCTATCATTCATAAGCCAGCTTAACTAAGATTTTCTTTTATGATAGCCATACTTTATCATATGAGATATTTATAACCCATGTTCACCTTCTTGTAGAGACACGTTACTTCACATTTTCATCTTTGAGCCGAGAGGCTCTCTACAGCCCAGTATGGGGGAGATCTTGTAACGTTACGTAACGTTGTAGCGTTACGTAACGTTGTAATGTGACGTAACGTTACACAATGTTATGTCGGCTATAAAAAACAAAACTTTTAATTATCTTCCAAAATAAATGTCGGCCACAAAAACAATAGAAATATTGTAAAGTTATTGCCTGAAAAACTCTCTACAACCCAATATGCAGGTTCCATTAATACAAGAAATGCAATATCATACCTGAAGGTCTCCAAACAAAAAAAACAAGCTTGAGAGAATCATAAAACCCAAAGTACAAGCCACGATAGAGTACAATTCCCACCAGGCAATGCTAAACCCGCGATAGAGACCAGCAAAACCATCAGATTTCCATGTTTTCTTGTAAACATCAAGAAGCCCATTAAATTGCCTCTCTTCTCCTTTCTTTGTATATCTGGCATCATTAGCCAGCCAAGTTCGAGCATAGTCGTTGATCTATGGAAGATAAATCCTCAAAGAAGAACCAATACTGCACGTTGAAATAGCTATGAATGGGCTGTGCGAGAAAGAGCTGATCCTGTTCATGAAGGAACGGTGAACTGCCATTGGATATAGCTTGGGGTTATCGCTGTAGCAACTTTAAAGAAATCCGCCCCTGTGAAGATAGACCGTGGTAAGAAAATTTCGTGAAGAAAACGCTGGAAATGACATGCCGTGAACAGATAAACCTCTACCTGCGATGGTAAAGACTCGAGCAATAAAAGGAATTTTTAATGGTATTCAGGTCATTTCCAAAGTTATGAAATGTTTTGAATCAATGGTTAAGTGGAAGTGAATAGGATCAGAATAGGATCATTTTCGAGGATAGAAAGCTAGACATAAACTTTATTGTGCACACTGTGTTGGAACAACTTCAGCTACATCCGGTGTCTCCCCAGCTGAAACTTAAAAGAAGATTTATAGGAACTGCGTCTGTCTATTATTTTACTATAGGATTTTTTGATGGGGTCTCAACCAACTTGATGGGAGGTATTGGTGTACATATTCTCATCAGTCAGGACCATTATTTCTGTTTGAAAATGGGGTACCAACATTAGATTTGAATTACTAGCACTGTGAACTCTTCTGATCACTTCCAAAATGTCTAGTCTGCCCTGTGTACATATTCATGGAGAATCCTCTGCCATTATCAATTGGTTTAATAGGAGATCGATCCTCTCCTCTCTCTCTTTAGATGGCTGGTGCCAAAACATCAAAGACCTGGAATCAGCCTTCCCCCAACTCTAATCTTGTCATGTATACAGGGAATGGAACTTTATGGCAGATGGCTTATCCAAAGAAGCACTTTCTATGGCTTTGTGTCTTTTACATTATTCAGAATTCAATGAGGGTGAATGTCCTGGGTATGGTACTTTCTAGCTATATTAGCTTGCGGAAACCTACTCCATTTTTTGCACATCTTTGATGTCTTTTGAGTATGGAAGATTTTACACATCCTTTGGATGTCAGAAGTGGCATGATCCTCTCTTATATTGATGACTCTCTCAGAAGTGCTTGTCTGAATTAGCCTTTCGGACATTACTTGTTCCTTCTGTATTTTGGTGGTTTCGGATGGAGTTTGTTAATCTATCAATGTTAAAGTAGCAGTAAAGTATTTTATACAAACAAAACTGCATTATGAAATGGAAAAAATTGAATAACTGTACTTCTGCATATGTAACTTAGCTTACTTTCTTAATTTTGATGGAAATGTGCTTTAGCCGAGTAGTCCAGATTGCACATATTCCTGGAAAATATAGGGCTTTCCTTTTTATATCTTACACGCGAGCTTTTAATGATGAATTGAAAACGTATATCACTTATGTACCTAGCTCCCTTACCCGAAATCAATGGGCAGCTAAACAAAATCATAAGCAGAAACAATTTCTCGGATTGTTGCAGAAAGTATTTGTTGACTAAATAAAGCATATTTAACAAAATTAATACTCTCCACGCAAACGTATGTATGGATACTAATGTGATAGATCATCAGTATTCAATTGCCTTTATCTGAACAAATGAATTTCCAGTTTGATCTTGTCCAAATCCAAATATAATAGACTAGAGTCGAAGGTGAGGTGGTAATGGCTGATACACAGTCAGAGCATTCTGCTGCTTCATGGAGAGCAAACAGAAATCTTTCAATATCCGTTTAGTGTATTAATCCAAATTGAGTCCAAAATATGCAGAAATATTTCAATATCAATGTTGCTAATGCATGCGATGGCTTCATAGGCGTTAAAAAACCTTTCAGTCAAGAGATTTCAACATATCAGGAATATCGAAAACATTAATCCTACTTGAATGCAGAAAAAAACGATTCCAGAAATATCTAAATATATGCCCAGAAAGAAAAAACACCTATTTCAAAACCATTGAACATGATAACTTGGATTTATGAGCAGTGACTAGGGTTTACGAACAACAAAATACAGAGAACTATCTAAATAGATAATGTAATGAGAGTGAGAAAACCTGTTGCTAGGGATCGAATGGCGTTTGCGGTGCTCAGAAGTAGAATGGCACATAGAAATAAAATAAGTATCTTGGGTTGTCCATTTGCAGCAGCCATTTCTCTTCAGCACTTCACAGATCTAAAACAATTGTCTCTTGTCAGTAAATTACTACGATATCAGAAGGCATGCCTTGTGGCATAGCAATTATATAGCAAAGGCCGTTCATTTTGGTCAATATCTTGACCTAAAACATTTATTGTATTTAGCAGGAATCTGTAGCTGCATGTCGCATAGCATATGCTCCAGCATGCATGATGTCCAACGGGATTGCGGAGGTCATTAATTATTTTAGGGTTTTATCATTTCACCCCTGCGTTGAACCTGGATATCATGCGGGCCATAGCTGGAAAAGAAGTCGTTGATCTATGGAAGATAAATCCTCAAAGAAGAACCAATACTGCACGTTGAAATAGCTATGAATGGGCTGTGTGAGAAAGAGTTGATCCTGTTCATGAAGGAACGGATAGATAGATTAACATAGTACAATTAACATTGATATAATGCTTATACAAAGTAGTCTGCTGCTGTCTTAACATTGATCCATGGTTTTGAATCCAGGGTCTAAATGCTTTGGCTTAATACACTAATACGACTCATCCAAAAAAACATTCAAAACGTTTGTTAGGTACCCAACTTTAACTTATGAATCAAAAAAAAATTTCTATTGTTTCATTTTAATCTAGGGTTGTCAAGCTGTCATATTTATTGTTCCAATACCATTATTCCAAAACTAACAGTGACAATGTTATCAAAATGGGGCGGGCGCTACAGACAGAACTGGCTTTCAATAAGTTTAGCCTAGCTTTCAAAATTTGTAACCTAGCTTTCAATGAAGTGTAAATTACCAGCCTCTCTGTGTTCTGTCTGTGCATTTGTCATTTGAATATATATTAAAATTATAATATATATTAGGTCCATGCGAATTTTGAGTTTTTCGAATTTTGCCTTTTTAGATAAAATCGCCAGAGTCATTAATGCATGCTATCAAAATCATGAGCCACTAAATTAAATATCCATTTACTCCTCATATTTTGTTTGTTTATAACTGTGTATTTCTTTATTTCATAGTGGTTTGTTTGTTTATGGCTATGTATTTCTCTATATTTCATTAATTGTAAAGATGATTTGTTTGCTTATAAATGTGTATTTTTTTTATTGAGCAGAGAGGCTCTCTACAATGGGGGAGATAATATTAATAATAAATATATTATATGTTGACCTTAAATAAAAAGATGTGTTTTTTGGTTTGAATCAAATCAATGATATATATAAGACACACCAAAGTTGATAGCTCATTGAGTGTAATACTTAAGAAAAGGTTTGCATCTAGAGAGATTTGATCCCTCTCGGCTCTTGATAGAGCCTAGGATTTGGATCTACGCTGGTTTTATATATTATAATTTCAAATAGGAAAAAAGGTTATTAATATCATTTTTTGTTAAATACTTAAGCATACATGATATAGATATTTCAGCTTTAAATTGTATATCATAATATCTTTCATGTAATAAATATAAAGTTCTTTAATAATTATACTAAAAGTTACATTTTCAAAAGACTTTAAAAGCAATGATAGAGTTTGATGCTTATAAGGCTCATAATAGAATTTACGTAATTGAAATGTAACTTCATGGAATTATTTTAATAGTTTAATAAAAGAACCTTTTGAAATATAAGCAATCGTTGGTATACAATAATAAGAGTATCGATCATGAAGAATTCAAAACCAAATTTTCAAGAAAAGAAATAACCATCAAGTCATCTGAAAGAAACCAATGAGAAGCAAAAAGAATTGAAATCCAAGCAAGAAAGACATTCAAACCATTAACTGAATCAAAGCAAGAAAATCAAAAGCTATAGTATTTATAGAAAATCCCAACTATAAGATGAATCCACATCTGAGGTTTAAACTTGCAAGTTGCGTCTTCCCACAATCCGCAATTGCAGGACACGTGATCACAACGTGAGGTTTAAATTTTATTCACCATCCCGCAATCCGCATTCCGCAAATGCAGGATGTGGGATGTGGGATCACAAAATATCGAAATTTTATTCAACCCTTTCCGCAATCTGCATCCCGCAAGTCGTGGTTTGCGGGTTGCAGATACACGCAACAAAAGCATTATAATAAATGAATTCCCGCACCCTGCATTCCGCAAATTGCGAGATGCAGGTTGTGGGATGACCAAATTGCACGCATCAAAACCTTTCCGCGTCCCGCATTCTCCACTTTGCGGAATGCAGGTTGCGGGATGAGAAATGTCGAAAGTAAGAGAGTGAGAGGGGGGGTAGATCGTGGGAGAAAGACTGAGAGAGAAATGGATGGAGGTAAGAGGGATGAGAGAGAGAGAGAGAGGGATAGGGGGGACATCGTGGGATAAAGAGTGAGAAAGAAATAGATGGAGGTAAGAGGGGGGAGATCGTGGGAGAAAGAGTGAGAGAGAAATGGATGGAGGTAAGAGGGATGAGAGAGAGAGAGAGAGAGAGGATGGAGGTAAGGGAATGGGAGAGAGAGAAAGAGGATGGAGGTAAGGGGATGAGAGAGAGAATACGAGGGGGGGAGGGACATAGAGTGAGGGATGGAGACAAATAATGGGGAGGGACATGGATATAGGAGTGAGAGATAAATGGGGATAGAACAAGAGAAATGGATAGGAAGGGAGGGAAATAAGGCGTGGATGGGAGACATGTAGGGAGTAGTGGTGATTGATATAGAGAGAGGGATGGGTGAGAGAGAAAGAGAATTCAAGAGGGGAGTAGGGACATATAAAGTGAGGGAGGGAGAGAGACTGATGGAAAGATAATAGGAGGGAGGGATACAAGGTGAGAGAGAAAGAGAGAGAGGGAGAGAGAGATATGGTGAGAGGGAGAGAGAGAAAGAAGGGTGAGGGATGGAGGGAGAAAGGTGGATATAGAGATGGAGGGAGGGGATGGGTTTGAGAGGAGTGAAGGGACATTGTGTGTGTGTGAGAGAGAGAGAGAGGGGGGGGGGGGGTTATGTGTGTGTGTTTGTAAGAGGGAGGGAGAGGGAGGGATAAAGACAAGGAGGGCTAAGATGTAAAGGAGGGGAAAGTAGATATTGATGGAGGGAGGGATAATGAGGGATGTAAAGAGAAGGTTGAGAGGGAGAAAGTTCTTTTGAGAGAGAGAGAGAGAGAGAAAGAAGGTGTGTGTGTATGCAGGGGGGAGGGAAACACATGTGCCCACATACATACATGTATAGGGGAATATATATATATAGAGAGAGAGAGAGATGGTGTCAAAGACGTAGGGTTGAGGGGTGAGCGATGGAGATAAATGGAGGTTGTGAGAGAGAGAAGCATAGAGAGGGAGGGTGATGGATAAATAAATATGATGTGGGAGAGGAAGGGAGGTAGAGTGGTCGAGAGAGATATTGGGATAGATTAAGGAAAATAGATAGGGTCAAAGAGATACAATTTGATAGAGAAAGAGAGGGTAGGGGAGAGGGATAAAGGAATGAAGGGATAGTGATTAAGGGAGAAGGGAGGGAGAGAGTGATAGAGGGAGGAATAGCGAGGGAGTTAAATAGAAGGTGGAGGAGAGAGAGATAAATAGAGGGATTTTGTGAGAGAAATTGGGGACAGACACACACACACACATATAAAGGGAGAGAGTGATTGTGTGGGAGAGAGAGGGGGATGGGTAAGCGATAGAGAGAGGGGGGTGGGTGAGCGATAGAGAGAGAGGGGGGGAGGGGGGAGCGATAGAGAGGGGGGGGGGGGGGGGGAAAGGGGGGGGGGGGGGGAGGGGGATGGGGGGGGGGGAAGGGGGGGGGGGGTAGGGGAGAGAGAGGGGGGGGGGGGGGGGGAAAGGGGGGGGGGGGGGGAGGGGGATGGGGGGGGGGGAAGGGGGGGGGGGGTAGGGGAGAGAGAGGGGGGGGGGGGGGGGGAAAGGGGGGGGGGGGGGGAGGGGTGAGCTATAGAGAGAGAGAGTGGTGGAGGGAGGGATAGTGAGGGAGGTATAAATAAAATGGAGAGATGTTATGAGAAATGGGGAGTGAGGGAGGGACACACACACATAGAGATATATAGAGAGAGGGAGGTGGGAGGGACACACACATACACACACAGACAAAGAGGTGGAGGGGTGAGAGACATAGAGAGAAGGGGGAGGGGTGAGTGATACAAAGAGAGTGATGGAGGGATGGATATTGAGGAAGGTATATATTAGGTGGAGAGAGGTTATGAGAGAGTGGGAGTGAGGGAGGGACATGCACACACATAGAGATAAAGAGAGAGAGAGAGGGAGGTTGTGAGAGAGAGGGGGGGAGGAAAATATGAAGGAAGGGAGAGCTAGTGTGTAAGGAAAAGAGGGATAGTGAGTGAGGGGCATGCATAGCCCTATATAACAAAATGATTATAGATAAATACAGAGAGGGGAATACAAAGGAAGGGATGGGATGTGTGCAAGAATTTGAGGGACCCTTTTGATGCAATGGTGGAGTGAATTCATTCACTCTTGATCCAAAAAAAAGAAATCAACCCAAGCAACACCGAACCTACCAAGCCTAGTCCCAAGGCTGGCAATGGTCATGCCAACTAGGCTAGTAAACAAAATAGTGCCTCCTTTTTAGTCAAGCTAATCGCGTGCGCGATTTTCTTTGCTAAAACGGAGGCGCGATTGTTAAAACCTGTTTTTCATTTTAAACCGGTCGAGGCTGTCATTTTCTCATTTTCGGCGCAGCTATTGGACGAACGAAGGCGAAACCTCGACTGTGCATACGCGATTTTGGGTGTGCTTGAGCCCTCCATATCCACCTTCGGATTAACCTTCCCTTTGTGAGGTAATTTCTTCTATTTTTTTCATGTTTTTTTCATTTTCTACATCAATTTATTTGCCTTGTCTACAATAATTTTGTAGTATGATTCGGAGGTAAAACAATTGCACTAAAAGAATGCTACGTCAGTCCTCTCTATGTTGAATCATTTGTAGGTACTTCATTTCTAAAAGAATCTTTAAAAAACTTAAAATAGCTATCATATTTTGTTATTCAAAGTAATTTAATATGCTCTATGGAAAAACTTCTGATTTATTGTAAAATTCCATCTCTAAAAATCTGAAGGAACATAGTCATTTTCACAATAGAAAATGTACTATTAATAACCAGAAGCATTAAGTCAATTTGTATATACAGCACCCACGTCAATATTGTTAATGCCCGCTAACAGTATATAGTCATGGGTCTTCATGTGGAGAAGAAGTTCAAGATTTTGCTAATGTAGATGAAATGATTCATGGGAAGAGTGTAACCAGTAGTTTCCAGGCTGCCATAAATTGAAATATCAATGTGGTAAAATCTTCACTCTTATATTGTGCTTACATACTTCCATTGGGAGCATTGGGAAGAATAAAGCTACTACAGGATTTGTTATACCATAACCATTGAACATCACCCTCATTAACAATAGCTACCATAACCATTGAATATCACCCTCATCAAAATGATAATAATCTTCATTATTAATAAATGGCTTATAAATTGATTACCAACTTCATTCAACAATAGCCCCTCTCATTAACAATAAATAGCTTATGAATAGACTAACACTCTAAATAGCTTATGTCGCCTATTCTTTACTGTAAAATTCAAGATCAATCTTTAAATTTACATGATAGATTTAGTTTATATGTCAATAGTTATACAGTTTTCAGTTCTTAGATATGTCATTATATCATGTGTTTATATTTCTAATGATGTTTTATTTGTATTTATCATTGCAGTGGCTACTATGGATCGTAACAATGCAGAGATACTGAGGTTCATTGGCTATTTGAGAGAGATCGGTTCAGCTTGGAGGGGTGGAGATGAGCTCCGCCGCTCCCTATCAGATTCATTGTTATCTATTGTTGATACGATCGCAAGATCGAATGATGCGTTGTATAGAATCGCATCTTACAGGGAGAGAAAAAGGCAACAATATGCTGATGACTTGAGTTACAATGAGGTAAAAAAGCTGAAAATAACAAAACAAGCCATCTATTCATTGTTTAGACTGCCTGGGATGGATGACATCCCGGAGATCAGTAGGACACATATTTCTATTGAGTGGTGCACTTTTCCACCTATCAGAGACAACTGGATGGATAGGTGGTACATGGTTTTTGACATTCCTCCTCACAACAATAGGGAAGTACCGATGTACTTCCCCCGAAAATTGTATGCAGAGTTTGTGATGGGGAAACATGTCAACTATTTTGACATGTTGGGCTTCCAGGGAGTTGGTAGGGGAATTCCCCAACATCGACCCCATGCTAGGCATAGAGATGCCAATCCACAGATACCTGCACCCCATGCCCAGCTACCGAGGGCAGACATCCCTCCTGCACATGACATGGTTACCCAGACACAGGATGCATTTTTTACTCTAATGAGATGGTCTCTCGACACACGGCCACTATTGACCAGAGAGCGCCCTCTTCCTTTGCTGGTGTACAACCACCAGCTTCTGGTGGTGGAGGGACATCTGTTGGTGGGAATAGACCGACATTCGATGTGCCTCAGAGCGAGCTGCACGTCTGCACATCGTGTGGGGGACCCTGTTATGGTCCTGGACCAAGACATGGTACCAGTACGATGACTGGTGGTCAGGTAAGGACTTTGTTTTAAAACTCTGTTATTGAACTCAATTTTTATTTGTTCCATACTATATCTGACATATTAAAATATTCGTAATATATATGCAATATTTACTCTTGCAAGAGTTGATGCATCTCACGGGGGTGGTACTGCACCCGGTGTGGTTGTACCCGAGACCCAGAGAACCATAGTTGAGTTAATATTTAAACACTTGTCATTTTTTTATTACATGTATAATTTTGTTAATGCATGTGTTAGTCTTGATTAATTTATTAAAATGTCTAATATTTACAATTTTTGAAGTTGCAGGAAGCCCACTTGGAACATGATGCTGAAGACATTAATATGAACGACATAGTCCAAGGTGGAATTTACGACTACTTTAAGAATGTAAGTACATGGGTTATGATTGAATCTTGTTCGAATTATTTAAATTTCTTATTGTACACTCCTTTATAGAGATCACTAATGTAAATATAATTTTTAAACTTGCAGATGCTAGACACATCTGAAGAGGAGCACCAAATTGATGGAGGAGGTCACTCCCGTGGTGGAGATATGTCCCAGGAAGGGGTAAGTATATTACAACATGTTATTTTTTTAGTACATATTATTCCATCCATTTAAATCCATGTCTAACTATGGTAACACTATGAATGCAGACGTCATCACAGATCCCTGCACCACCTCTTTGGTATGGATCTCCCAATAGCCCAAACATAGATAAGGGGGTTGTTTACACCAGACGAGGTCCCTCTTCCTTGAACAGAGCGGCTGTGCATGAGGATCAACCTACTCATACCACGGTAATGTACACACTTCCAATGGCAGTTGTTGGTTAGCTATGTATTCACTTCACAAGTGGTTTTTCTTAATGTTATTTTCACATGTTTACAGCATCAAGATGTAGAGTCATCCATGCCAGACCTTAGTGGGATTGTTGATGCCGCTGTCAATGCCGCATCTACAATAGGGATAAGTCACAGTGAGGTACATCTACTTGAATATTTGTAATTGTACATTTCATTTGTATTGTTTCTGGACATGCATGATGTCTAACTATTTAATCATTTGGTGAATGTAGCCATGCCCTGGTCCATTAGTGCATGCAACTGAGGTTGATGTTCAACCTACGGCTCCTCTTACTACTGAAGCACCAGCCTCATCCCCTAGAAATGGTTTTTCCGGTGAAATGTTCATTTTTTACATAATTGATTAATACTTTCTCATTCATGTACATGTTGATAATTCTTGAGATAATTGACATATTTTTTTTTATTCGTAGAGAAGCATGGCAATGAGGCTCGCTGCAAGGTTGAGTATAGAAAAGGTACCTACACCCTCGACACCACAGGCACCTATACCCCCAACGGATGCAGTGAGTCTTTGTTTTATTTACAATTGAGTCATATTTTAAATTTTCAAACTTTGTTATTGATGGACAGTACTAGCTCAGTTACCTAATCAAGAAATATTGTCATTGATTTGCAGTCGCCAAAGATGCACAGTGGTCGTAGATGGAGCCAAAGAGCATCAGGGTCCGGGAAAAACAAGAGAAATTTAGAATTTTGATGTGTTAGTCCAGGACAAATATGTATTTTTATGTACAGTCCGGAGTTAGAGTAAAGGGGCGCGGTCCAGGACAGATGTACTTTTGTTTGCACATGTACATCAAATATGTTTCTATACATGTACATTGACAGGCCATAGATCTAGGCCTTATATTTTTGTATTATAACTTTCATGGTATAAAAAATATTTCATATCAAGGCTCTTGAGACATTCATGGTTCAGTCTTTTAAGTGTGATTATACATGTGTGGCGAAGAATGTTTCTATGTGTAATGTTCCCAATTTTTTATAGATTTTACGATTGTATGGAGATATCAGTTATAAATTTGAGAACAATGCACAATTACAATAAACTACGTAATGAAAAAAATGTACATTCACTCCCATTCTTGATAATCCAGAAAACATTCCAATCATAATCATGTGTCTATAGGAAGAAGCTTTGTTAGGAGGCAATATGCATTTCACTTTGAATTTGTTCTTTGGTTTCCACATGTTCTTGTGTCAATCTATTGTATTGATTTGTGAGGATTATCTATTACTTATGAATGCACTATGTCAAAAGAAAAAACTATTATATTTAAAGGTTTCAATGATCTCAATACATGCACACTAAAGTCAAAGTTCTTGCTCGTGTAATTTAATAAATATAAGTGCAATATACAATGTATTTCAAGGTTTCAATGAACTCACTACTTGCACACCAATTGGATATATCTAATTAAAAATTGTGAGCTTGGATTCATTAAATTACAAGTTAAGTCAATGCTCAAGTGTAATTTAATAAAACTAAGTGCAATACATGGTTTACATTTCATCAACAACCAACAACACTATTCAACAAACCTCATGCACCCAATGATTAATCACTCATCATTAAAGGAACTACAATAGAATCCAAAGACTGAGAACCAACTTTGTGAATCAACATGATTTGAAGCATAAGTCCATCGGATTTGAAAAAGTTCAATTCGACATTAGATTGATTCTGAATTGAGTTGAGACAGTAAGATAAGATTCGGGTTAGGATTAGGGTTTCCTTGGTAGGTTTATGGTAATGGGACATGCATGTTAAACAATAAACCCTAGTTAGGGATAGTGTTTTCCAAGTTTGGCCTTCGTTGGCATGAAATGCATTGTCTAGCTTTGGCTCTCATTGGCGTGATTGTATTGTCCCTACTTAGCGAAACCCTAGCTTCAGAAACCATCATAGATGGAGGTCACCGGGAAATGGACAAGAGGGAGAGCCCCCCCCCCTAGCTAAAATTCCACGTCACGAATCCAACGGAATTGAGAGTTCGTCGATCGGAGGCTCGAGCATCAATCTATGGCGAGTTGCAGGTCACCTCCAGATACCGTTCAAGGACACCTGGTGGACTTGGCCCGGTGCGCAAAAAACCTCATGGAGCGGCAATTTTGAATTATGTCAACTCCTTCTAGTGTGTTTGGGCATGGGAAATATGGCAATTCCAACCACATCCCCACCATCTGTGGCCCTCATTGGCGTGACTGCATTGTCCCCTACTGAGCGAAACCCTAGCTTCAGAAACCACCATAGACGGAGGTAATCGGGCAATGGACAGGAGGGAGAGGCCCCCCCCTAACTAAATTCCCATGTCACGAATCCAACGGAATCGACGGTTCGTCGATCGGAGGCCCGAGCGTCGATATATGGCGAGTTGCAGTTCACCTCCAGATACCGTTCAGGGACACCTGGTGGACTTGGGCCCGGTGCGCAAAAAACCTCACGGAGCGGCAATTTTGAATTTTGTCAACTCCTGCTAGTGTGTTTGGGCATGGGAAATATGGAAATTCCAACCGCATCCCCACCATCCGTGGCTTTCCAGGTTTGGCCCTCGTTGGCGTGACTGCATTGTCCCCTACTAAGCGAAACCCTAGCTTCAGAAACCACTGTAGACGGAGGTCACCGGGCAATGGACAGGAGGGAGAGCCCCCCCCTAGCTAAAATCCTACGTCACGAATCCAACGGAATCGACGGTTCATCGATCGGAGGCCCGAGCGTCGATATATGGCGAGTTGTAGGTCACCTCTAGATACCGTTCAGGGACACCTAGTGGAGTTGGGCCCGGTGCGCAAAAAACCTCACGGAGCGGCAATTTTGAATTTTGTCAACTCATTCTAGTGTGTTTGGGCATGGGAAATATCGCAATGCCAACCGTGTCCCCACCATCCGTGCCTTTCCAGCTTTGGCCCTCGTTGGCGTGACTACATTGTCCCCTATTGAGTGAAACCCTAGCTTCAGAAACCACCATAGATGGAGGTCACCGGGCAATGGACAGGAGGGAGAGGCCCCCCTAGCTAAAATCCCACGTCATGAATCCAACGGAATCGATGGTTCGTCGATCGGAGGTCCGAGCATCGATCTATGGTGAGTTGCAGGTCACCTCCAGATACCATTCAGGGACACCTAGTGGACTTGGGCCCGGTGCGCAAAAAACCTCACGGAGCGGCAATTTTGAATTCTGTCAACTCCTGCTAGTGTGTTTGGGCATGGGAAATATGGAAATGCCAACTGCATCCCCACCATCTGTGGCTTTCTAGATTTGTCCCTCGTTGGCGTGACTGCATTGTCCCCTACTGAGTGAAACCCTAGCTTCAGAAACTACCGTAGACGGAGGTCACCGGGCAATGGACAGGACGGAGAGTCCCCCCCCCCCTAGCTAAAATCCCACGTCACGAATCCAACGGAATCGACAGTTCGTCGATCAAAGGCCCGAGCATCGATCTATGGCGATTTGCAAGTCACCTCCAGATACCGTTCAGGGACACCTCTTGGACTTGGGCCCGGTGCGCAAAAAACCTCACGGAGCGGCAATTTACTAGTGTTAATATACACATGTACTAGTGTTAACATGTTGCATCAACAGTATAATTTAAATTTTGAGTTAAAAACATTGGTTTTGCTTTAATATATATTTTGTTTATAGATATAAACCTACACCATGCATATTATAGAACTTATTAGGTTAAGGGTTACACTCTCGAGATTTTTCTTTAGGGTACTGGGAAAAGGAAAAATATTGCTTCCACCCACATATACTTTGTGTTTACTTACACATGTTGCATGCTTTTCCCTACAAAATGCCATTGTCTAAAGGGAATTATCACAGAATAGATATTATATTGTTGAAGGAGTGAAAGAACCCTATTACTCATAATGATGAATGATGATGATGTTCATGATGTTGACGGTGATGATGATGATGATGGTGATGATGAGGATGAGGATGATGATGTTCATGATGTTGTTGGAGATGGTGATGATGATTATGATGATGATGAAGGTGATGAAGATGATGTTGATGGTGATGGTGATGATGAGGATGAGGATGAGGATGAGGATGAGGATGAGGATGATGATGATGATGTTCATGATGTTGTTGGAGATGATGATGATGATGATGTTCATGATGTTGATGGTGATGATGATGATGTTCATGATGTTGATGGTGAGGATGAGGATGAGGATGATGTTCATGGTGTTGATGATGATGATGATGATGAGG
>LPNX010659537.1:20709-91785 GCA_001517045.1 Pseudotsuga menziesii | reverse complement strand
TTCTACAATTTGTTTTTTTACTGCAAGTCAAAATTCACATGGCATATATGCGTTTTGAGGGCTTCTATCTAGGACATGAGTAAAAAATCAGGTTTTCATCACCAAATTTGGCCAAAAGGTGTTACCCATCTTCATGGAATCACCCATACCTTATAATTTGTCACAAAAATAAAAAGTGCCTGTTAAAATTTATCTAACTCTAGATAGTTAACACCATTTTCAATAGAGAAAAATATATGTATTGAAAGGTCGTTCAATTTCCTACATTTCTTATTTTTTACTGATCGCAAGATTCATTGTGTAAGTGTCTCAAAATATCCATGCAAGTTGATGGATGTCTGTTTTTCAGTTTTGTATTACATCTAACGCGCCAAAAGAGACCCTCAACTTCTTGCACACACCCGATGGATAGTGTGTAAGGCATAGCAGGATAGTGAGTGAAGGACATGCCTATTCCTAGATGTCAAAATGATTCTTTTAGGGGCCAAGTCTTGGATTTCCTCCCTTGATCATGTTGAGTCCTTAATACCCATATCTAATGCTCAAAACCTCTTAAAGGCATGTACATGTTTTCTTGGAGACCAAGCATACCTTGAGTAGGTTATGTGTGGTGCTTCTAGGAAATGTTCATGAACATGGGTGCCTAAAATATTGCTTTATGGCTTAGGGAATGATCATATTCCTTCAATCATGTCTCGAAGGCGCCATACTTATTGCTGAAAAACACCTAATTCCAATAACATCCATATTCATAGTCCAAATATACCTATGATATGCCATGTGTGATTTTTTAAGGCATCCTTCCTAGCCTTGGATGCCTAGAATATTTGTTTAGGGTCCAAGCCCCTTGTTTCCTCCCGTGACCATGTCCATGGCCTTGAGACACATACCCATTGCTCAACAAATTTTGATGACATCCAATTCCACATTAAGAATCAAAGGATTCCCTTTCAACATCATGTGTGGTGGTTGGAGGCATCAATTTTTGACCTAAATGATTAACAACTTCCTTTAAGGCCCAAGGACCAAGTCTTTTCCCCTCCCTTATCAAGGGGCATAATACTTGTACTTAGTGATAAAAATGTTATAATGGAACCATTATCCCCATTCTAAGGTAAATGATACCATGGAAGGCTCTTTTTAGGTTATTCAACACATTAGTCTTGGCTCTAGATGCCTAGAAGCATCTTCTAGGGGTTAAGGCATAAGTTTCTTCCCCATATTATGTCTAAGCCCCTTTACACGTACATAGTACTTTGAAACCCCTAAAGGTTCCCATATCCCCATTAAAATAAAAAGAATCAACTTGGGAGGTCATCTATGGTGATTAAAGGTGTCATTCTTGGACCTTGAGCCCTAGAAGTTGGTTCACAACAAAAAATCAAATCTTTATCTACCAACCATGCTTAACACCTTATCCTCCATGCCTAATCCTAAACCACTCTTAACCATGGACATCCCAACTTAAAGGTTGAGGATACCCTTAAGAGATCATGTGTGTTGGTTCAAGGTGTTTTTCTTGACCCCATATGTCTATAGGATTCCAATAACTAGGTTTCCTCCCTCAATCATGTCCATGGATATATTCCTAGTGGTAAAAGCATTCTAATGGACTACGTATTCTCTCTCATATCCAAAATATCACATAGGTTGGTTCTATGTGTAGGTTCAAAGCTTTGTTCATGGACCTTAAGCCTTTAAAACTACCTTTAGGGAATAAGTCTTAAGTTTCCTCCCCTAATTATGGTAAATAGATTATGACCCATACTTAGTTCTTAAATCCTATTAATGGTATCCATATTACAACACAAATAAAAATTATACTTTTGGGAGGTTAGGCATGGTTATTTGAGGTGTTGTTCTTGATGATTGTCAAATATTAGTATGGGTCTTAATTCTTGATTATGCGAACTATTGTTTTTATTTGTTGCAATAGCTATGCACCAAACCCATTTATTGTGGTTCTCCATTTATAACTACAAAAATCTTATGGCTTTTGTTTTTCCCAACCTATTTTCATACCAAACCAAGCATTACATAAAGAGAGGGTCTTCCATTTTTATGTAAAGTGAGTATGTTTCCTAAAAAGAAGATTGCATCTAAAAATGATCTAATCTTTTTGCACTCACCTTGCAATAAAAAACATAACAAGATCACTCTATTTTTTTTTATGATATGAATAATTTTCTTTACATAATAGAAAACCCCTAGAAAAAATAATTGATTTTTTTTCAAAGAACATAAGCTCATACGAAAGTTTTAAATGTATAACTTAGAGTAGTTTGGAAACTCTTTCTATGAGTGTAGCTCTTGCCTTCAATACTTCATCTAACATAAGTATCATGCCCTTACCTTCATAATCTATAGGTTGCAGTTATAACAAAGCGGTAAAAGTAGCAGCAGAAACGATAGAAGAATAAGATAGCGGTAGCAGTAACAGTATCTTTCTAAAGCTAGTCTAGATGTAAGATAGGTAAAGGAAGGCACGGGACCTACTTCAAGACTTGGAAAGTAACTTCAATCAAGCAAGGGGGCTGGACACTAGACTTGAAGGCAGGATTTGAAAGTGCTTGATAAATGTGAGAAAAGGTCCATGCATCAAGCAATGCAATCAATTAAGGTGGGGATGTACATCGATTGTTGGGGGTGGCAGATGGAGCAAAACCAATTTGCTAGGTCATCACAATCATGATTGATGTGTTATCAATTAATTAAAGTGGAGATGTGTCAATTTTAAGAGAAAAACAGTGTGCTAAGTTATTGGCAGCCTCAATGATATGAAATTGGTGTTGAATAGTGTAAAACACTTAGCATTAGAATCAATGCAAAAGCTTATTAACTTATTTCAAAACATTTAACCAACATTGGCACAATGCAAACGGAAGACTTAAAAATATGCATATCATATAAAGGATGGCATATTTTTCAACCATAGGATTAAGATTAATTAGCTTGTTACCTAAGCTATAATTGAAGGATAATTGTGTATTAGGTATTTGAATTGCAAGTTAACTTGAAATCTAACCATTTGCCATCACATTAAAGTCTATACAGCATCAATTTAACTTGCTAACTTGAGATCCAACTATCTGCCATCACATTAAAACCTATATAGCATCAAACCAACTAACTTGAAATCCAAGCATCTACCATCACATTAAAGCCTACAAAACATACTAGTCATTATTAATGACTACTATTCATAACATCATTCGCGTAACTCAAAATGTAAGTTCTCTATCCTTAGAGCACGCCGCACATCAAATAAGAATTCCTTCTCTGTCAGATGCGCGCTGCATATGAAAGATGGCGTTATCCGAGTTGCGTTTTCTGCAGTCCTCCCGGATTTCTCCTCGGGAACCCGTGAGAGGCATGATATTTCCCATACTGATTATTGCGGCTGCAAAGTCTTTCTCGAAGAGTTCCGATCTTTTGCTGTACTCGGTAACCAGAGAATCAGTAGACACTCCATTGAAAAGCTCTTGATCTGAGTGCAGAAGTCCTTTTTCTGCCACCAGATCTTTGTAGTAATTGTTTTCAAACTTCGTCGGCGTTCGGTAATCGAGAGGCGACAACCTGTTGTCTTTTCCAGTTTTGGGGCACTTGGCCTGTAATGACTTTGCAAACTTTGCGTCTATGTTGGAGTCGTTGTATATGCGGTCTCTAAATATTACGCAGCGCGCTTTGCCGATAGTGTGGCCACCTAAAATAACAAGAATACAGTTTTTAGAGGCCAAGAATTTACAAGCAGAATGAATTTACTGTTGCGTGCTGGTATTCTGGGTTACCTGAAAGAGCAACCATTTCCCGTTGAGAAAGTCCCTGAGCGGCAAATTTTGAGGTAAGCTTGGCGAGATCGGAAGTAGGAGAGGGAATGTTGTCGTTGGCGTCGCTTAGACTTGCAGTCTTGGAGTCTCTTCTTCCAAGCATCACTGTCCATGTAGGACCTCCCAACTACCAAAATATAATGTTAAAATAAGTATATGACTACCAAAATACTACTTGTTGCCCAACTGCTTTTGCATTAGATGCTGGGCAGCATGGTGTTAGATTTTGGGTAAAAAGATCGCTAAGACCTGTTCACACTCTCTCAGAAAGAAAGAGGTTAAGAGTTTGTGGTCACACTCTAGCAAAAGGTGTTGACACTCTGTTTCATCAATATTCAGCTTGCTACTGGTCATTTAATGGGGCTGCAGCATGCTTCCGTTGGATTTCAGCAGGGTTGATGTTTTTGGATATCAAACAACTTGAGATCCAACATACATCAAGCCTGCAGCAATAACATTAAATAACCTGCAGCAGGCTGAATATTGCTGAGTATTGCTGGCCTCTTAGGTCACTAATCCTATTCTTGAGTTCTTAAAATTAAACTTTCTATTTAAAAATAGATAATTTACCAGCTTTACCATCAATAAAACAAGAAAAAGAAAGTATGGAAAAGTTTCGAAATCGCTTATTGTCATCTAAAAACACATCTTACATTTCCTTAAAATTAAGATCTCGATTGTGATCTCTTGTTTAATGTCTTTTACATAGTTTTTTTTAACGTATGGACTTTGATCCATGATGTGCCATTGAACTTCATAAAAAAATACGTACGAGGCACGAATTTTACCGCTACAACAGAATCGCGAGCAGCGATTGCCAAAATATCAGCACATGATACGACACCGCTGCAGGCGTTCTCCAAGTTCCTCTTTATTCTATCAACGACCTCGAAACCTCTCGCGGAATTGTTATTCGGAACTGCTGTCTTTTCGCCTGTAAAAGTCGAGGTATCGTCCAGAAGAATAGATCCATCACAACCCTGCGAGAGAACAAAAACGCTTAAATTTAGTAATAAATATGATAATATATAACCCTTGTGATTCAATTCGATTCTGACAACACGAAAGAAGCCATGTATATAACTGTATAAGAATAAAAATAAGATAAGACAAATACATTAACGAAACAGTCGTGAAAATGAAGCCGAAGCAACGATGCTCCAATTCGGAGCTCCTGTGAAATTGCTTCAAGTACAGTGGAATTGACTATGGATAGAGCACGAGGACAAGTTTCGTCGTAGAAGTGTGCGCTAAGACGCCCATAAGCACAAGTTAAGAATAAAACTAGACAGCAGAATGCAAGGCTGATTCTTATGGTAGCCATAGAAGCCGATGCAATTTTCTTCACTGGAGCAAAAAATAATGTTTAATCACGGAGGATCACAAACAATGACCTAGTATAGCAAAAGAATAGACTCAGTATAATAGATTCATAGACCCATCACGGCCATGCAAGAAAATAACTCTTAAAATAGAAGTTAGATGATGTATTTCTCATGGATTATGATCTAGTAACAAGAACAATAGGCCCAGCAGAGTAGGCCTATCACAAGCCTGCAAGTGAAGAACTCTTAAATTTAGTAAATATAATATAAAATGGTCCCGGCCGTATATTAGCTCTGAATATATATGGAAAGAAGGTAAAACTGAGATGAATTTAACCAGGTAAAAGTGCGATATAATTAATCTAAGAACGAAACAGTCGTGGAATTGAAGCGGAAGCAACGATGATTTAATTGGACGCTGCTTTTAGATTACTTAATTAAGTAGCTTTAACACTGGATAAACCTTTGGACAAGTTTCAGCGCTATGCCAGCGAGAAGCAGAAATTAATAATAAAACTATACAACGGATACGTGTTTGGGTGATTCGGAGCAAGCCAGACATATTTAATATATATATATATATATATTAAATAAAAAATATTATTTTAATAATAAAAACTTAACCATAATTTTTCATAAGATTCTCGAAAGAAAAAATACTAGCACACCCACATAATTTGTGACTCGATAACACCGATAAGGATCAAATGGTTGAGAGATAGCAATGGAATGGAACAATTTTTTTTATATTCCTCGTATTCTCTTAGTTAAATGGGTTCAACTCTGAGTTATACATGCATAACTACATGTTACCACTAACATTCTTTCTCTTTCCATTTATAAACTATCGGTTATATATATATAATCTCACATTCTTCTAGCTATGTGCAATGAATTGTTGGTTATGCATTCATTAGCTATGAGTTTGTCTATACATAGTTACCAGCTATTCATTTGTCAACTATCAGTTATTTTTTATATTTATTTTTATAATTGTTTATTTTGAATTTTGAATGACTTCCATAAAATCAATCTCAACATGTGTCTCATATTCGTCCATAGATAAAAAATTATAAGCAGTAGTCCACCCAAAATCTCAAATAAAAACGCCTATTAACATAAAAATATAAGAATAAAAGACTTAGCTCATTCTTGTCACCAGTAATTCGAATCTGAATAGTATGTTTCTTAAATTTTGTAGAGTGACTTATTGTTTCAAATCGATTTAGTTTAAGTGAAGTTGCTTTTCTTCTTCACTCATTAAATATGAAAGACTCGCTTTGGCATGATGGAAAGTTCGAAGTTATAATTATAATACATATGATATAAGATTAATTTAAATGCCATTTGTTTTAAATATAGGATTTCAAATTTAAATGAAGTATTAATATTAATAAAATATATAAGAAAAAATAAAATTAGAAGATTAATTATTGTATTTTTGTTTATTGAATTTGAAAAATAATACTTACACATAAAGATTTTCAATGTTCATAAAACATTATACTTCCCATATAATCAAGCTAAGTGTGCATGAAAAATACTGCTTTTGAAAGTGGTGGACAGTAGTTTTCATTATGTACGAGACATGATGTTTCACATCTAATCGGTGGACTATAGTTTTCATTATGTAGGAGATGTAATCGTTATACAAGAGGCATGCTTCACATGTAATCAAACAAATTATGGTGTCGAAAATAATGCTTTCGAAAGTCAAACAAATTATGATGGAGAAAATAATGCTTTTGAAAGTGGGAGGTGGTAAGATAAAAATGATAAAGGTTTTGATGAGATATAATTCTCATATACAACCAAAAAAAAGTATGCTCCAATTAACTAATTTGTTTTTGAAAGTGGAATAGTGTCAGAAAATGAGAAAGTTTTTCGTTATTAATTAAATATGATATTGTTCTATATGCATTCTACGTTATATATTATTTTTTAATTATTTGAAGTGGAATATTTTAAGTAATAAACGA
This sequence comes from Pseudotsuga menziesii, assembly GCA_001517045.1. Classification (NCBI taxonomy): domain Eukaryota; kingdom Viridiplantae; phylum Streptophyta; class Pinopsida; order Pinales; family Pinaceae; genus Pseudotsuga; species Pseudotsuga menziesii. The sequence goes on along the minus strand of LPNX010659537.1, from coordinate 84,654 downwards.
AAAAGTTTTTCAATTTTCTCATTACTAAGATGATGTTCGATATATATATATATATATATATATATATATATATATTAAAAATTATTCTATTTAAATAAATATTGTTCAAAATGGAATTAATTAAGAAATCAATAATAATGTTTCAAAGTAGAATAAAGTAAAAAAAAATGATAATGTATAAAGTGGAACATAGTAAAAAATTTAAATGATAAAAAAATATATATTAAGTTTTATTAACTATTCAAAATAATATATTATTTAGAAGTCAAATATTATAAGAAATAAATGAAATATTTTTTAGTTATTAACATCTATGGTGTATATATATTAAAAAGTATTCTATTTAAATAAATATTGTTTCAAAATGGAATTAAGTAAGAAATCAATGATAATGTTTCAAAGTAGAATAAAGTAAAAAATAAACGATAATGTTTTAAAGTGGAATATAGTAAAAAATAAATGATAAAAAAATATATATTAAGTTTTTTTAACTATTCAAAATGATATATTATTTATAAGTCAAATATTATAAGAAATAAATGAAATATTTTTTAGTTATTGATGAAATACAATGTTAAAGGTAAATATCATTTTTTCCAACTATTCAAAAATATATTCATATTAAAAAATAATGTTTACAATGAAATATTGTTAAAAAATGAATAAACAAAGTTTTCCATTGTAAATACGGTGTTCCATATATTTCAAACTATATATTATTCTTTTTATGTATAAACTTAATTATAAATTCAAATAGAAACATAACTTTCTATTAATTCTTAAAATTATAAATTACATTTTTAATATCTTCAAATGTTATAAAGAAAACTCAATCTTTTTGACTTTCAACCACAAATTGACAAGCAGAATCTCTCAATAACTTTCAATCTCTCAATAATTTCTATTAATAAATTGACAATGCAAATTAATCACTAAGTTTTAAGATGGAAGGATAATTCTTCAATATCTTGCATATGTCTCCTTTGTTTTCTCTCTCTAACGTCCTCCTATGTTTCATCACTAAGTTTTAAGATGGGAGGATCATTCTTCAATATCTTGCATATGTCTGCTCTGTTTTCTCATCTCTAACGTCCTCTTATGTTTCATCATTCTTTTTTTATTGTGCAAACCTTTTTTATCATTCCTTAGTGTTGTGCCTTTTCCTTTACCTTCCATGGTAAAAAAAATTAGAAAATATAATATAATTTTTTTTTACTATTTTTAACAGCTGATTACTTTACAAGGAAAAGGCCTTGTAGTGAAGCTTATAGCGGATGCTCTTCTAAAAAGATCTCAAATATCTGTTTAGCAACAATGGAGGCATGTGGTTGGAGGTTGTAGCAAATTTTTTTTCTTATGTGTGTTTCTAACTTAAACGCCTTGGTGTGTCTCCAACCAAAATGCACTTTCACTGCCAAATAACAATGTCGGATGGTGAAAAAAACATGAACTAAATTTTTTTATGCGAAACGACCAGAAATTTTGAAAAATCGTAGTATTTATTTTTGGTAAAATTAAAGCACTTGTGTGTATACTACCCAGATGTATTGGGCCACCAAAAATACCAATTAAAAACAACATACAAAACACGTAGAAATTTTGTAAAAACATAGTAATGCATTTTGGTAAACTGAACGCATCGGTGCATCTCCAACAAAAACTCACCAGTACCCCCAAAAAACAATGTCGCACCCCAAAAAAAAATAGTTACATAAAATTTATGTGTAACACACATAAAATGTGTGCGACGTAGCACTGCGTCGTTGTAAACCTAATGCATGGGTGCATTCCAAACAAAAAAGAACCAGGACCACCCAAAAAAGTGTGCCCCAAAAAAATCAATTCAAAAAAGAATTATGTGAAACACAGGTCGTTCATTATTAATAAACGTCGAGGTCTGTGTAGAATACTAAAGCACATCGTTTGGGATTTGTTAAAAATTAAAAATTAAAAAGGATTTAAATTTGATTCAAACACCTACAATGCATCAGTGCATTCCCCTTTTGGGCGAACCAGGACATGATTTTATAAAACAACATTACCGTGCTGTAAAATCATCTTTACACCTCCACAATGTGTCTTATATCTGCACTGATGTCATTCATAACCCACTTAGACGCCTTGCCATCGATGTTCATTTTTCCCCTTGCTGAATCTAGTTTGAACACAAACAGTGGGAAAAAATTCAAATTCTCCATACATAGTCAGGATGCCTCCCCGGCGCACTGTTTAAGAGGTAAGTTAATTCTTACTTGATAATTTAAATTTTTAGTATATTAATTTTTCCAATTAATCCATAATATTCATTTTTAAACAAAAATTAAAAACTTGTGTGATGCGTTCGAGCCATTCGGCTCGTACCAGACATCAATTCACTTTGTAATTTGTTCATAGCTCACCACCGATGAGGCAAGCTGAATAGATTGAACACACCGTAATGCCAGTGCGACATACTTTGTAGCGCACAACCATAGCATAAAATATATTTTTAAAACTATAAACTATTAATCAGTTCAGTCATTGCATGTAAGCACACCAACTTTACGGTGGAATTACTTATATCGAATGCACCAGTAAATATATATTACCAATAAATTTAAAAAACCAACGTATACAGTGTGTCTCGTTTATGTCAGTGCATCGGTTTTTGATGCTATGACATCTGTCGAGATCACTATGGTGCTTTTACATCACGCCAGTGCACATTAAACAATGTATTTACATATTATAAATGTACATGGGCTTCTAGCTCATGTCTACGCACCGTCTTTTCATTCTTCGACTTATTATAGGTACATCGTTCTGTTAATATTAATTATAATCCTCCCTTGACCACCATAGTATAAAATCATCTCCTAGCTTAGGAGTATGTTGCCACTTCATTAGTGACATGGGGAAATCATGTAGAGCCAACCTGCCACCTGATGCGATAGTTTGCATGAGTTTGGGAGCTCTAGAGGCCAATCAATATAATTTAGGAACCCACACTGAGTCTTGGGAGTCCCACCATTAGTTCACCCTAGCCTATGTTGAGTTATACTCCGGTGGACATCGATTATTTCATCTTCAGTTATCTTAGCACCACATTTGCATGATTTAAGGGAGTTAGGCGCATTTTCTCACCTAACTTGGTTAGTTAACTAATTGTGAACTGATTCAGTTTTTTGGAGTTACACTAGTTAGTCTCTGGTGGTGATTCCCCATAGATAGTGATCTCTAGAGTCAATCCAAGTCATTGGATTCGAATCACTCATATAGGATTCAAGTTTCCTTATTTATATCATGGATGTATTACATACCAATTAATGATTATGAGAGTAATGTTATGCTTACCAATTTTTTACTTTTGACTGTTCAATTTCACCATGATTGTTTGATCATTGTCCATTGAATTTCTTCTTCCTCCTTCAACCTTCTTTCACAGGGAGGTTCATTCCATTCTGAAGATACCTAGAGATTTGCTAAATTAAACATGGTATTAGAGTAGGTAATCAGCCTAACTTCAATCCACAAAAATTCCATTAATGTACCAAAAGCAACTCGGTTCCACATAAATTTTGGTATACGTCCATTGCTTCCTTCGGATTTATGTAGAGAATTCTAGCCAGGTGTAAAGCACCCTGACGATGTGCATATATTAAAGTAGAGACTGATTGAATTGGTTTTCCTTCAAATTGAATGTGTTTTTGTAGGTAAATTGAAGAATTCAAAAGAATTGTGCTACTCATGAAGCTACAAAATGGAGAATTTGGCAGTATTGACACTGAGGATCCTCACACCCTTCAACTATCTTGATTAGACGGTTGATATGCGGATTGTATTGTGCAACAAATGTCTATACAGGGTCACTATGGGAAAGGAGGTCGAATCCCAGCAAACTTTAGAGAAGTCGAAGTATCTAAACAAGTTGGACGAATCATTTGGTTTCATGTGCATTCATATCTCCAAGGATTTACTCTTCCACCTTGATGTATTAAAAACTCCAAGATAAGTATGGAAGAAGATTGAATCACTGTTTGGAAAGAAGGATGAGCCGAGAGGCCATATTCTGGAGAATGAGCTGATTTCTCTTCAACCCTGCAATTTTGAAACCATCCAATAATTCTTCTCCAAATTCAAATCCTTATGCAAGTAGTGTGGGATTCACAAGAAGGATGAGCTATTGGTGCACTCTTCTCTAAGTAAATTTGGCCTATAATTCTAAGTGTTTATATGCACCTTTCACTCTGGGATACTTCCAACTCCAAATTGGCAAATTGCATTACTTAACTCCTTTATAGAATCTCTTATCCAGGAACAAGATAAGCTAATATAGATGGGACCCCTCGGAACCTCCAAAAATCAAGCTCTCTTGGATGGGGAGACAAATAATGCACAAGAAAAGGAGAAATATAAAGGAAAGAATAAGAGGAACATTGAATTCAAAACCGAAGGAGGAGTTTAATTTATCAGATAGAGCCTCAGTCTCTGAGAAGGATAAAAATCAGAAGTTTGATAAGGGAAAGTGATCCTACTGTAAGAAAGGAAACCATAGAGAGAAAGGTTGTATGAAGAAAATTATAGATCAGATGTCAAGACTACTTGAATAAAATAATATTACACTCCTCGAAGGTGTAAGGAAGGATGATTCTGGAGACAATACTGGAGGTCATGGGAGATTCCATGCACTAAAGGATGGATTTTCAAAATATCCAACCTTCCTCATTTGTTTCGGAGCCTCCAACCAGATGGTTTCCTCCAAAGAATAATTGTGTTCATTAAATCTTGCTAATAGTCCAAGTATTCACACGGGAGATAAAAATCAAATCCAAGATAAAGGGAAGGGTATAGTAAAATAAGAGCATGGCGTTTTAAAACATGTCTTATATGTTCCCACTCTAGCATCAAATTTATTGTCTGCATATCATATGTCCCATAAAGGCTCACCAAAGCAAGTTGTATTTGAACCTGAATCAGTGGCGATCTTAGATATCTCTAATGGGAAGCTAATAGCGAAAGGTGTTGCAAACCATGTCTCCAAGGCATATGATTTCTCATATTTTTTGCCATACCTAGATCTAGTACAATCTCAACATCCATTTAAAATGGAAGGTAAATTAATTCTACCTAAACCATTTGCACATGATGATATTTCTTGGCATGATTCAAAATTCAAAGATGAGGACCAAGTTGAATCAGTTTTTTGAATTGAAGATGAAGTTCAATCAGATCCAGATCCATTTCCAACTCCAGATCCTAGGCCTCAATGTGCTCAAAAACTCATTGAATCTGTTGGGAACATGGTTGGATATTCATCTGAAAAAATAAGAACCAGATATCAGTTTCAAAATGAGAGCCTTACACTATGTCATGCAAATCCACTTCCCCCAGAGAGGTGCTATAAAATCCTAGAGAGCGGCTACATGATGGTGAGGTTTGATCAACAATTTTGCGAAGAGGATTTCCATGAATCACCAAGATAGGAATAAGAGTAACCAAAGAAAAATGAGACATTGGATCATGTCTCTCATCCTCCAAAAAGAAGAAACAAAAGTAACTTTCTACATGGTAAATTGGAAGAAGAAATCTACATGGAAAATCCTAAGGGGTATGATGTTGATTCTCTCTTGACATGAAATATGAGGAATCAATTGTATGGGCTCAATAAATCCCCCAGGGTATGGCATCCCAAGTTGAACTCTTCCATACTGTCATAGAGGTTCAAAAGATGCGAATTTGGTTGTAAAAGAAACAACATTTCTTCTCCTATCTCTCATCATATTGGAAGAAGGTGGAGAGGTTCACATGCATTGTAACAGGGAACTAGTGCACACAAGGACCATCACACTACATTTCAAAAAGTATTTTACTTCGGAGAAACTTGTCTCTTCGTGTGAATGATTGATCTAGTTCCCTAGTGTTCATTTTTAAGGGTTTTTTTCCCATTAGGTTTTCCCCAATTCCTTGGTTTATTGAGCACTTACGTTTTGAGGTGAGATTGGCGAGATCAGAAGCAGGAGAGGGAATGTCGCTGTTGGTGTCACTTAGACTTGCAGTCTTGGAGTCTCTTCTTCCAAGCATCACTGTCCATGTAGGATCTCCCAACTACCAAAATATAATGTTAAAATAAATATATGATGTTATTATCATTATATATTAAGAAGTAGTACATAGAGTAATCATTAATGTTATTTTTTAAATGACATTTAAATCAAATGTTTTTATTTTTATTCTGATGATGAGATAAGTGTACTATCTAGATTGATTGTATGACAATCGTTCAAAATTCTAAATAAACAATTATAAAAAAATGAATATAAAAAATAATGGGTACCTAAGTCATGAATGGATAACTAATAGCAATGCATTGATAACTCATAGCTCATGAATGGACAAACCACAATTCATGGCTAGTAACTAGAAGAATGTGAGATAGAAAGAAACAGAATATAAAAAATAACTAATACTTGATAAATGGATAACATGAAGAATGCCAGTTATAGCACGCAGCTAGGCATGGATAACTCACAGTTAAACCCGTTTAACTAAAAGAATATGAGGAATTAAAAAAAAAATTCCAAACTGTCTTCCATTCCATAACTATCTCTCAACCATTTAATCTCTATTCACTTGATCCAACCACAAACTATATGGGTGTGCTAGTTAATTCATTTTATTATTATCCAACCTTCTAATTTTTTTTAGCTTCAACTCATGCTGCTTGAGATGCGACTACTTGTTGCCTAATTTCTTTTGCATTAGATGCTGGGCAGCATGGTGTTAGATTTTGGGTAAAAAGATAGCTAAGACCCGATCACACTCTCTCAGAAAGAAAGAGGTCAAGAGTTTGTGGTCACACTTTGGTAGAGAGCACACTTTGGCAAAGAGGAATAGGTCACTAGTGGGTGTTGACACTCTGTTCGATTAATAATTCAGCCTGTTGTTAGTCATTTAATGGGGCTGCAACACGCTTAGGTTGGATCTCAGTAGGGTTGATGCCTTTGGATCTCAAGCAACTTGAGATCCAACATGCATCAAGCCTGCATACGAGACATGATGTTTCACATGTACGAGACATGATGTTTCACATGTAATCGGTGGACTGTAGTTTTCATTATGTACGAGACGTGATGTTTCACATGTAATCGGTGGACTGTAGTTTTCATTATGTACGAGATGTAATCGTTATACAAGAGCTTCACATGTAATAAAAAAAATTATGGTGGAGAAAATAATGCTTTTGAAAGTGGGAGGTGGTAAGATATAAATGATAAAGGTTTCGATGAAATATAATCCTCATTTATAACCAAACAAAGTATGCTTCAATTAACTAATTGGTTTTTGAAAGTGGATTAGTGTAAGAAAATGAGAAAGTTTTTCGTTATTAATTAAATATGATATTGTTCTATATGCATTCTACGTTATATATTATTTTTTAATTATTTGAAGTGGAATATTTTAAGTAATAAACGAAAAAGTTTTTCAATTTTTTCATTACTAAGATGATGTTCGAGATGTATTCTAAGATATTATTTTTTAATTATTAAAAATTATTCCATTTAAATATTTGTTTAAGAAATCAATGATAATGTTCCAAAGTAGAATAAAGTGAATAATAAATGATAATGTTTTAAAGTGGAATATAGTAAAAAATAAATGATATAAAAATATATATTAAGTTTTTTTAACTATTCAAAATGATATAGTATTTAGAATTGGAATATTATAAGAAATAAATGAAATACTTTTTTAGTTATTAATGAAATATGATGTTAAAGATAAATATCATTTTTTTAAAGTATTCAAAAATATATTCATATTAAAAAATAATGTTTGCAATGAAATATTATAAAAAAAAAACAAAGTTTTTCATTGTTAATATGGTGTTTCATATGTATTTCAAATTATATATTATTCTTTTTATGTATAAACTTAATTATAAATTCAAAGAGAAACATAACTTTCTATTAATTCTTAAAATTATAAATTACATTTTTAATACCTTGCTCTAACTCTTACAAAGAAAAATTCAATTTTTTTTTGGCTTTCTACCACAAATTGACAAGCACAATCTTTTAATAACTTTCAATCTCTCAAAACGTTTCTAAATAAATTCACAATGCAAATTAATCACTAAGTTTTAAGATGGGAGTATTATTCCTCTATATCTTGCATACTTCTCCTTTGTTTTCTCATCTCTAATGTCTTCCTATGTTTCGTCATTCTTTTTGTATTGCTCAAACCTTAAGTGATCACTCCTTAGTGTTGTGCCTTTTCCTTTACCTTTCATGGTAAAAAAAAAGAGTAGAAAACATAATATAACTCCTTTTTTACTATTTTTAACAGCTCATTACATTATAAGGAAAAGCCTTTGTAGTGAAAGTTATAGCGGTTGCTCCTCTCAAAAGAGCTCAAATATCCGTTTAGTCAACAATGGAGGCATGTGGCTGGAGGTTGTATCAAATGGTTTTTCTTATGCGTGTTTCTAAGTTAAACTCCTTGGTGCGTCTCCAACCAAAGCACACTATGAACGCCCAAAAAACAATGTCGGATGGTAAAAAAAACATGAATTAAATGTTTTTATGCGAAACGACCAACGATTTTGAAAAATCATAGTCGATATTTTTGGTAAAATTAAAGCACTAGTGCGTATACAACCCAAATGTATTGCGCCACCAAAAGTACCAATTAGAAAAATATATACAAAACACGTAGAAACATTGTAAAACCATAGTGGTGCGTTTTGGTAAACTGAACCTATCGATGCGTCTCCAACAAAAACTCATTGGTACCGCAAAAAAAAATGCCGCACCCCCAAAAAAATAGTTAAATAAAATTTATGTGTAACACGCATAAAATTTGTGCAACCTAGCCGTGCGTTGTTGTAAACCTAACACATTGGTGCATTCTAAACATAAAAGAACCAGGACCGCCAAAAAAAGTGTGCCCCCCCAGAAAAACCAATTAAAAAAAGAATTATGCGAAACATTGGTCATTCATTATTAATAAACGCAGAGGTCTATGTAGAATACTAAAGCACATCGGTTGGGATTTGTTAAAAAATAAAATTTAAAAAAGGATTTAAATTTGATTCAATCACCTACAATGCATCGGTGCATTCCCCAATTGGGCAAACGAGGACATGATTTTATAAAAAAACATTACCGTGCTGTAAAATCATCTTTACCCCTCCATAATGTGTCTTATATCTGCATCGATGTCATTCATAACCCACCTAGATTCCTTGCCATCGATGTTCATTTCACCCCTTGCTGACACATTGCTCCTTTTTTATTGGTTGCTGAATCGAGTTTGAACACAAACAATGGGAAAAAATTCAAATTCTCCATACATAGACAAGATGCTTCCTCGACGCACTGTTTAAGAGGTAAGTTAATGCTTACTTAATAATTTAATTTTTTAGTGGAATAATTTTTCCAATCAATCCATAATCTTCCTTTTTAAACAAAAATTAAAAACTTGTGTGATGTGTTCGAGCCATTTGTCTCATACCAGACATCAATTCACTTTGTAATTTGTTACAGAGCTCACCACCGGTGCAGCAATCCAAATGGATTGAACACATCGTAATGCTAGTGCGACATACTTCGTAGCACACAACCATAACATAAAAATATATTTTTAAAACTATAAACTATTAATCAGTTCAGTCATTGCATGTAAGCACACCAACTTTACAGTGGAATTACTTATATCGAACGCACTAGTGAATATATATTACTAATAAATTTAAAAAACCAACGTATACGGTGCGTCTTGTTTATGTTAGTGCACCGATTTTCGATGCTATGACATTCGCCGAGATCACTATGGTGATTTTACATCACGTCAGTGCACATTAAACAATCTGTTTACATATTATAAATGTAAATGAGCTTCTAGATCATGTCTACGCACTGTCTTTTCGTTCTCTGACTTATTATAGGCACATCGTTGTGTTAATATTAATTATAATCCTCCCTTGACCACCATAGTATAAATGTCATCTCCTAGCTTAGGAGTATGTTGCCACTTCATTAGTGCCATGGGGAAATCATGTAGAGCCAACCTGCCACCTACATGAGTTTGTGAGCTCTAGAGGCCAATCACTATAATCTAGGAACCCACACTGAGTCTTGGGAGTCCCACCATTAGTTCACCCTAGCCTGTGTTGAGTTATACTCCGATGGACATCAATTATTTCATCTTCAGTTATCCTAGCACCACATTTGCATGATTTAAGGGAGTTAGGCGCATTTGCTCACCTAACTTGGTTAGTTAACTGATTGTGAACTGATTTAGTTGTCTGGAGTTACACTAGTTAGTCTCTGGTGGTGATTTCCCATAGTTAGTGATCTCTAGAGTCAATCCAAGTCAGTGTATTCGAATCACTCATGTAGGATTCAAGTTTCCTTATTTTTATCATGGATGTATTACATACCAATCAATGACTATGAGAGTAATTTTATGCTTACCAAATTTTTACTTTTGACTATTCAATTTCACCATGATTGCTTGATCATTGTCCACTGAATTGCTTCTTCCTCCTTCAACCTTCTTTCACAGGGAAATTCATTCCATCCTGAAGATACCTAGAGATTTGCTAAATTAAACATGGTATTAGAGTAGGTAATCACGCTAACTTCAATCCAAAAAAATTCCATTAATGTACCAAAAGCAACCGGGTTCCACATAATTTCTGGTATACGTCCATTGCTTCCTTCAGATTTATGTAGGGAATTCTAGCCAGGTGTAAAGCAAATTGACGATGTACATATATCGAAGTAGAGAGTGATTGAATTGGTTTTCCTTCAAATTGAATTTGTTTTTGTAGGTAAATTGAAGAATTCAAAAGAATTGTACTGCTCCTGAAGCTACAAAATGGAGAATTTGACAATATTAACACCGAGGATCCTCACACCCTTCAACTATCTTGATTGGACGGTTGATATGCAAATTGTAATATGCAACAACCATATGTACAGGGTCACTATGGGAAAGGAGGTAGAACCCCAACAAACTTTAGAGAAGTCAAAGTATCTAAACAAGTTGGATGAATCATTTTGTTTCATGTGCATTCATATCTCCAAGGATTTACTCTTCCACCTTGATGTATTAAAAACTACAAGATAAGTATGGAAGAAGATCGAATCACTGTTTAGAAAGAAGGATGAGCTAAGAGGCCATATTCTAGAGAATGGGCTGATTTCGCTTCAACCCTTCAATTTTGAAACCATCCAACAATTCTTGTCCAAATTCAAATCCTTGGTCATGCAGTGCAAGTAGTGTGGGATTTACAAGAAGGATGAGCTATTGGTGCACTCTTTTCTAAGTAAATTTGGCCTATAATTCTAAGTGTTTATATGCACTTTTCACTCTGGGATAATTCCAACTCCAAATTGGCAAATTCCATCACTTAATTCCTTTATAGAATCTATTATTTAGGAACAAGATAAGCTAATACAAATGCGATCCCCCGGAGCCTCCAAAAATCAAGCTCTCTTGGATGGGGAGACAAATAATGCACAAGAAAAGGTGAAATAGAAAGGAAATAATAAGAGGAACATTGAATTCAAAACTGAAGGAGGAGTTTAATTTATCAGATAGAGCCTCAGTCTCTAAGAAGGATAAAAATCAGAAGTTTGATAAGGGAAAGTGATCCTACTGTAAGAAAGAAAACCATAGAGAGAAAGGTTGTATGAAGAAAATTATAGATCAGATGTCAAGACTACTTGAATAAAATAATATTACACTCCCCGAAGGTGTAAGGAAGGATGAGTCTGGAGACAATACTGGAGGTAATGGGAGATTCCATGCACTAAAGTATGGATTTTCAAAATATCCAACCTTCCTCATTTGTTCCGGAGCCTCCAACCAGATGGTTTTCTCCAAAGAATAATTATGTTCATTAAATATTGCTAATAGTCCAAGTATTCACATGGGAGATAACACTCAAATCCAATATAAAGGGAAGGGTATAGTAAAATAAGAGCATGGAGTTTTAAAACATGTCTTATATGTTCCCACTCTAGCATCAAATTTATTGTTTGTATATCATATGTATCATAAAGGCTCACCAAAGCAAGTTGTATTTGAACCTGAACCAGTGGCGATCTCAGATATCTCTAATGGGAAGATGATAGCAAAAGGTGTTGCAAACCATGTCTCCAAGGCATATGAGTTCTCAGATTTTTGGCCATACCTAGATCCAGTACAATCTCAACATCCATTTAAAATGGAAGCTAAATTAATTCTACCTAAACCATTTGCACATGATGATATTTCTTGGCATGATTCAAAATTCAAAGATAAGGACCAAGTTGAATCAGTTTTTGGAATTGAAGATGAAGTTCAATCAGATCCAGATCCATTACCAACTCTAAATCCTAGGCCTAAATGTGCTAAAAAACTCATTGAGTGTGTTGGGAACATGGTTGGATATTCATCTGAAAAAATAAGAACCAGAGACCAGTTTCAAAATGAGAGCCTTACACTATGTCATGCAAATCCACTTCCCCGAGAGACGTGCTATAAAATCCTAGAGAGTAGCTACATGATGGTGAGGTTTGATCAATAATTTTGCGAAGAGGATTTCTATGAATCACCAAGATAGGAATAAGAGTAACCGAAGAAAAATGAGACATTGGATCATGTCTCTCGTCCTCCAAAAAGAAGAAACAAAAGTAACTTTCTACATGGTAAATTGGAAGAAGAAATCTACATGGAAAATCCTAAGGGGTACGCTATTGATTCTATCTTGACATGAAATATGAGGAATCAATTGTATGGGCTCAAGAAATCTCCCAGGGTATGGCATCCCAAGTTGAACTCTTCCATACTGTCATAGAGGTTCAAAAGATGCAAATTTGGCTGCAAAAGAAACAAAATTTCTTCTCCTATCTGTCATCATATTGGAAGAAGGTGGAGAGGTTCACATGCATTGTAACAGGGAACTAGTGCACACAAGGACCATCACACTACATTTCAAAAAGTATTTTACTTCAGAGAAATTTGTCTCTTCGTGTGAATGATTGATCTAGTTCCCTAGTGTTCATTTTTTAGGGTTTTTTTCCCATTAGGTTTTCCCCAATTCCTTGGTTTATTGAGCACTTACGTTTTGAGGTGAGATTGGCGAGATCAGAAGCAGGAGAGGGAATGTCGTTGTTGGTGTCGCTTAGACTTGCAGTCTTGGAGTCTCTTCTTCCAAGCATCACTATCCATGTAGGATCTCCCAACTACCAAAATATAATGTCAAAATAAATATATGACGTTATTATCATTATATATTAAGTAGTACATAGAGTAATCATTAATGTTATTTTTTAAATGACATTTAAATCAAATGTTTTTATTTTTATTCTGATGATGAGATAAGTGTACTATCCAGATTGATTGTATGACAATCGTTCAAAATTCTAAATAAACAATTATAAAAAAATGAATATAAAAAATAATGGGTACCTAAGTCATGAATGGATAACTAATAGCAATGCATTGATAACTCATAGCTCATGAATGGACAAACCACAATTCATGGCTAGTAACTAGAAGAATGTGAGATAAAAAGAAACAAAATATAAAAAATAACTGATACTTGATAAATGGATAACATGAAGAATGCCAGTTATAACACGTAGCTAGGCATGGATAACTCACAGTTAAACCCGTTTAACTAAAAGAATATGAGGAATTAAAAAAAAATTCCAAACTGTCTTCCATTCCATAACTATCTCTCAACCATTTAATCTCTATTCACTTGATCCAACCACAAACTATGTGGGTGTGCTTTATCCAACCTTCTAATTTTTTTTAGCTTCAAGTCATGCTGCTTGAGATGCAACTACCTGTTGTCTAACTGCTTTTGCATTAGATGATGGGCAGCATGGTGTTATATTTTAGGTAAAAAGATAGCTAAGACCTGTTCACACTCTCTCAGAAAGAAAGAGGTCAAGAGTTTGTGGTCACACTTTGGCAGAGAGGAATAGGTCACTAGTGGGTGTTGACACTCTGTTTGATTAATAATTCAGCCTGTTATTGGTCTTTTAATGGGGCCGCAGGACGCTTAGGTTGGATCTCAGCAGAGTTGATGCCTTTGGATCTCAAGCAACTTGAGATCCAACATGCATCAAGCCTCCAACAATATCATTAAATAACCTGCAGTAGGCTGAATATTGCTGGCCTTAGGTCACCAATCTATGCTAACACTCTGAGAGAGATGACAGAGAGGAGTGAGTCACGAGTCCTACTCTTAAGTCCTTGAAATTAAACTTTCTATTTAAAAATAGATAATTTACCACATTTACCATCAATAAAACAAGAAAAAGTATGGAAAAGGGTTGATGCCTTTGGATCTCAAGCAACTTGAGATCCAACATGCATCAAGCCTGCAGCAATATCATTAAATAACCTGCAGTAGGCTGAATATTGCTGGCCTTAGGTCACCAATCTATGCTAACACTTTGAGAGAGATGACAGAGAGGAGTGAGTCACCAGTCCTACTCTTAAGTTCTTGAAATTAAGCTTTCTATTTAAAAATAGATAATTTATCACATTTACCATCAATAAAACAAGAAAAAGTATGGAAAAGTTTCCAAATCACTTATTGTCATCTAAAAACACATCTTACATTTCCTTAAAATTAAGATCTAGATTATGATCTCTTGTTTAATGTCTTTTACATAGTTTTTTTTTAACGTATGAACTTTGATCCATGATGTGCCATTGAACTTAATAAAAAAAATTTGTATGAGGCACGGATTTTACCGCTACAAGAAAATCGCGAGACAATTATCTGGTTTAGATTGTTTTTATCACAATTATTCAAAATTGAAAATAAACAAATATTGAATATAAACAAATATAAAAAATAACTGGTAACCTACATATCACTCAATAATTAATAACAACAGAATTTTAATAATAAAAACTTAATAATAATTCTTGGAAAGAAAACGTATAAAATTAAAAGGTTTAGCTCATTCATGTCACCAGTAATTCCAATGTGAATAGTATGTTTCGTAAATTTTGGAGACGTAAGCAGGGCGACTCATTGTTTCAAATCGATTTCGTTTAAGTGAAGTTGCTTTTCTTGTGCACTCATGAAATATGAAAGACAAGCTTTGGCATGATGGAAAGTTTGAAGTTATAATTATAATATATATGATAAGATTAATTTAAATGCCATTTGTTTTGAATACAAACAGTTTTAAATTTAAATTAAGTATTAATATTAATAAAATATATATAAGAGAAAAAAAACTAGTATATCTACATAGTTTGTGGCTGGGGAGGTGGGATGTCCATAAAAATTAAATGATTGATAGATAGTTATGATATAGAAGACATTTTGGAAATATTTTTTTATTATGTTATTTTTTTAGTTAAATAGGTTCAATTCTGAGTTATCCATGCTTAGCTACATGTTATCATCCACATTCTTCATGTTATCCATTTTTCAACTATGAGTTATTATTATATTCTTTATTTTTTATTTTTTATCTCACATTCTTCTAGTTATTTGCCATTGGATTGTTGGTTATCATCAACTATGAGTTATCCATGCATTGCTAAGTGTTATCCATTCATCTCATCCTGGTCCGTATATGAAAACACATAGACTGTAATCCACCCCAAATCTCAAATAAAAACATCTATCAACTTAATTATAAAATTAATTATTATATTTTTATTTTATTTATTATATTTAAAAAATAATGTAATTAGAAATAAAAAATTTCAATGTTCATAAAACATGATACTTCCCATATAATAAAGCAAAGCGTGCATGAAAAATACTGCTTTTGAAAGTGGTGGACTGTAGTTTTCATTATGCACGAGACATGATGTTTCACATGTAATCGGTGGACTGTAGTTTTCATTATGTACGAGATGTAATCGTTATACAAGAGCTTCACATGTAATGAAAAAAAACAAAAAATTAAAATTATGTTGGAGAAAATAATTATGGTGGAGAAAATAATGCTTTTGAAAGTGGGAGGTGGTAAGATATAAATGATATAGGTTTCGATGAGATATAATTCTCATTTATAACCAAACAAAGTATGCTCCAATTAACTAATTTGTTTTTGAAAGTGGATTAGTGTAAGAAAATGAGAAAGTTTTTCGTTATTAATTAAATATGATATTGTTCTATATGCATTCTACATTATATATTATTTTTTAATTATTTGAAGTGGAATATTTTAAGTAATAAACGAAAAAGTTTTTCAATTTTTTCATTACTAAGATGATGTTCGAGATGTATTCTAAGATATCTATTATTTTTTAATTATTAAAAATTATTCCATTTAAATAAAATGTTTAAGAAATCAATGATAATGTTCCAAAGTAGAATAAAGTGAATAATAAATGATAATGTTTTAAAGTGGAATAGTAAAAAATAAATGATATAAAAATATATATTAAGTTTTTTTAATTATTCAAAATGATATAGTATTTAGAAGTGGAATATTATAAGAAATAAATGAAATATTTTTAGAGTTATTAATGAAATATGATGTTAAAGATAAATATATTTTTTTAAATATTCAAAAATATATTCATATTAAAAAATAATGTTTGCAATGAAATATTATAAAAAAAATAAACAAAGTTTTTCATTGTTAATATGGTGTTTCATATGTATTTCAAATTATATATTATTCTTTTTATGTATAAACTTAATTATAAATTCAAAGAGAAACATAACTTTCTATTAATTCTTAAAATTATAAATTACATTTTTAATACTTTGCTCTACTCTTACAAAGAAAAATTCAAATTTTTTTGGCTTTCCACCACAAATTGACAAGCACAATCTTTCAATAACTTTCAATCTCTCAATAACTTTTCTAAATAAATTCACAATGCAAATTAATCACTAAGTTTTAAGATGGGAGGATCATTCCTCTATCTCTTGCATACTTCTCCTTTGTTTTCTCATAGATCTAATGTCTTCCTATGTTTCATCATTCTTTTTGTATTGTTCAAACCTTAAGTGAACACTACTTAGTGTTGTGCCTTTTCCTTTACCTTTCATGGTAAAAAAAGAATAGAAAACATAATATGTTTATTTTTTTAGTATTTTTAACAGCTGATTATATTATAAGAAAAAGTCTTTGTAGTGAAGGTTATAGCGGTTGCTCCTCTTGAAAGAGCTCAAATATCCGTTTAGTCAACAATGGAGGCATCTGGCCGGAGGTTGTAGCAAATGTTTTTTCTTATGCGTGTTTCTAACTTAAACGCCTTGGTGCGTCTCCAACCAAAACACACTCTGACTACCAAAAAAACAATGTCGGATGGTGCAAAACAAATGAATTAAATTTTTTATGTGAAATGACTAGTGATTTTGAAAAATCATAGTCATTCTTTTTGGTAAAATTAAAGCACTAGTGCGTATACAACCCAAATGTATTGGGCCACCAAAAATACCAATTAAAAAAATATATACAAAACACGTAGAAATTTTGTAAAACCATAGTGGTGCATTTTGGTAAACTGAACCTATCGGTGCGTCTGCAACAAAAACTCACTGGTACCACAAAAAAACAATGTCGCACCCCCAAAAAAATAGTTGAATAAATGTTATGCGTAACATGCATAAAATTTGTGCGACCTAGCAGTGCATTGTTGTAAACCTAACGCATGGGTGCGTTCTAAACATAAAAGAACCAGGACCACCAAAAAAAGTGTGCCCCCCCAAAAAAATCAATTAAAAAAAATAATTATGCGAAACATTGGTCATTCATTATTAATAAACGCCGAGGTGTGTGTAGAATACTAAAGCACATCGGTTGGGATTTGTTAAAAAATAAAATTTAAAAAGGGATTTAAATTTGATTCAATCACCTACAATGCATTGGTGCATTCCCCTATTTGGTGAATGAGGACATGATTTTATAAAAAAACATTACCATGCTATAAAATCATCTTTGCCCCTCCACAATGTGTCTTATATCTGCACCGATGTCATTCATAACCCACCTAGACGCCTTGCCATTGATGTTCATTTCGCCCCTTGCTGACACATCGCTCCTTTTTTATTGGTTGCTGAATCGAGTTTGAACACAAACGGTGGGAAAAAATTCAAATTCTCCATACATAGACAGGATGCCTCCCCGACGCACTGTTTAAGAGGTAAGTTAATGCTTACTTGATAATTTAATTTTTTAGTGAAATAATTTTTCCAATCAATCCATAATCTTCCTTTTTAAATAAAAATTAAAAACTTGCATGATGTGTTTGAGCCATTCGGCTCGTACCAGACATCAATTCACTTTGTAATTTGTTACAGAGCTCACCACCGGTGGGGCAAGCCAAATGGATTGAACACACCATAATGCTAGTGCGACATACTTTGTAGCGCACAACAATAGCATAAAAATATATTTTTAAAACTATAAACTATTAATCAGTGCGGTCATTGCACGTAAGAACACCAACTTTACGGTGGAATTACTTGTATCGAACGCACTAGTAAATATATATTACCAATAAATTTAAAAAACAACGTATACGCTGCATCTCGTTTATGTTAGCGCACCGGTTTTCGATGCTATGACATCCGTCGGGATCACTATGGTGCTTTTACAATCACGTCAGTGCACATTAAAAAATGCATTTACATATTATAAATTTACGTTGTTTCTAGCTCATGTCTACGCACAGTATTTTCGTGCTCTGACTTGTTATAGGTACACCATTGTGTTAAGATTAATTATAATCCTCTTTTGACCACCATAGTATAAATGTCATTTCCTAGCTTAGGAGTATGTTGCCACTTCATTATTTCCATGGGGAAGCCATGTACGGACAACCTACCACCCGATGTGATAGTTTGCATGAGTGTGAGAGCTCTAGAGGCCAATCACTATAATTTAGGAACCCACACCGAGTCTTAGGAGTCCCACCATTAGTTCACCCTACCCTGTGTTGAGTTATACTCCGGTGGACATCAATTATTTCATCTTTAGTTATCCTAGCACCACATTTGCATGATTTGAGGGAGTTAGGTTCATTTTCTCACCTAACTTGGTTAGTTAACTGATTCAGTTGTCCGGAGTTACACTAGTTAGTCTCTAGTGGCGATTTCCCATAGTTAGTGGTCTCTGGAGTCAATCCAAGTCATGGGATTCAAATCACTGATATAGGATTCAAATTTCCTTATTTGTATCATGGATGTATTACATACCAATTAATGATTATGAGAGTAATGTTATGCTTACCAATTTTTTACTTTTGACTGTTCAATTTCACCATGATTGTTTGATCATTGTCCACTGAATTTCTTATTCCTCCTTCAACCTTATTTCACAGTGAGGTTCATTCCATCTTGAATATACCTGGAGATTTGCTAAATTAAACATGGTATCAGAGTAGGTAATCATGCTAACTTCAATCCACAAAAACTTCCATTGATGTACCAAAAGCAACTAGGTTCCACATAATTTCTGGTATACATCCATTGCTTCCTCTGGATTTATGTAGAGAAGTCTAGCCAGGTGTGAAGCACCCTGACGATGTGTACATATTGAAGTAGAGAGTGATTGAATTGGTTTTCCTTCAAATTGAATGTGTTTTTGTAGGTAAATTGAAGAATTCAGAAGAATTTTGCTACTCTTAAATCTACAAAATAGAGAATTTGATAGTATTGAACCGAAGATCCTCACACCCTTCAACTATGTTGATTGGACGGTTCGTATGCAGATTGTATTGTGCAACAAAGGTCTATACAGTGTCACTATGGGAAAGGAGGTCAAACCCCAATAAACTTTAGAGAAGTCGAAGTATCTAAACAAGTTGGATGAAGCATTTGGTTTCATGTGCATTCATATCTCCAAGGATTTACTCTTACACCTTAATGTATTAAAAAATCCAAGATAAGTATGGAAGAAAATTGAATCATTGTTTGGAAATATCGATGAGATGAGAGGCCATATTCTAGAGAATGGGCCGATTTCTCTTCTACCCTGCAATTTTGAAACCATCCAACAATTATTCTCCAAATTCAAATCGTTGGTCATGCAGTGCAAGTAGTGTGGGATTGACAAGAAGGATGGGCTATTGGCGCACTCTATTCTAAAAAAATTTGGCCTATAATTCTAAGTGTTTATATGCACCTTTCACTCTAGGAGAATTCCGACTCCAAATTGGCAAATGCCATCACTTAATTCCTTCATAGAATCTCTTATACAGGAACAAGATAAGCTAATACACATGGGATCCCTCGGAGCCTCCAAAAATCAAGTTCTCTTGGATGGGGAGACAAATAATGCGCAAGACAAGGGGAAATAGAAAGGAAAGAATAAGAGGAACATTGAATTCAAACCAAAGGAGGATTTTAATTATAACAGATAGAGCCTCAGTCTCTAAGAAGGATAAAAATCATAAGTTTGATAAGGGAAAGTGCTCCTACTGTAAGAAAGGAAACCATAGAGAGAAAGGTTGTATGAAGAAAAATATAGATCAGATGTCAAGACTACTTGAATAACATAATATTACACTCCCCGAAGGTGTAAGGAAGGATGATTCTGGAGATAATACCAGAGATAATGGGGGATTCCATGCACTAAAGGATGGATTTCCAAAATCTCTAGCCTTCCTCATTTCTTTAGGAGCCTCCAACTAGATGGTTTCCTCCAAAGAATCATTATCTTCATTAAATATTTCTAATAGTCCAAGTATTCACATGTGAGATAACACTCAAATCCAATATCAAGGGAAGGGTATAGTAAAATTAGAGCATGGAGTGTTAAAACATGTCTTATATGTTTCCACTCTAGCATCAAATTTATTGTCTATATATAATAGGTCTCATAAAGGCTCACCAAAGCAAGTTGTATTTGAACCTGACTTAGTGGCACTATCAGATATCTCTACTGGGAAGTTGATAGTGAAAGGTGCTGGAAGCCATGCCTCCAAGGCATATGCTAGTTCTCAGATTTTTGGCCATACCTAGATCCAGTACAATCTCAACATCCATTTAAAATGGAAGGTAAATTAATTCTACCTAAACCATTTGCATATGATGATATTTATTGTCATGATTCAAAATTCAAAGATGAGGACCAAATTGAATCAGTTTTTGGAATTGAAGATGAAGTTCAGTCGGATCCAGATCTAGATCCATTACCAACTCCAAATCCTAGGCCTAAATGTCCTCAAAAACTCATTGAGTCTGTTGGGAACATGGTTAGAGATTCATCTGAAAAAATAAGAACTAGATATTAGTTTCAAAATGAGAGCCTTGCACTATGTCATGAAAATCCACTTACCCCAGAGAGGTGCTATAAAATCCTAGAGAGATGATACATGATGGTGAGGTTTGATCAACAATTATACAAAGAGGCTTTCCATGACTCACCAAGACAGGAATCCATGGATAAGGAATATGAGCAACCGAAGAAAAATGAGACATTGGATCATGTCTCTCGTCCTCCAAAAAGAAGAAACAAAAGTAACTTTCTACATGGTAAATTGGAAGAAGAAATCTACATGGAAAATCCTAAGGGGTACGCTGCTGATTCTCTCTTGACATGAAATAGGAGGAATCAATTGTATGGGCTCAATAAATCCCCAGGGTATGGAATCCCAAGTTGAACTCTTCCATACTATAATAGAGGTTCAAAAGATGCAAATTTGGCTGCAAAAGCAACAACATTTCTTCTCCTATCTGTCATCAAATTGGAAGAAGGTGGAGAGGTTCACATGCACTGTACCAGGGAACTGGTGCAGAAAAGGACCATCACACTACATTTCTAAAAGTATTTTACTTCGAATAAATTTCTCTCTTGGTGTGAAAGATTGATCTAGTTCCCTAGTGTTAATTTTTTAGGGTTTTTTTACCATTAGGTTTTCCCCAATTCCTTGGTTTATTGAGCACTTACGTTTTTACATCAAATTCTATGGATGACCTTTGGTCTTAGTTTCCAGGGACGAAGTTGTCCAAGTCTGGATTAATGGGGTGTGTTATGATTACTTATAATCCCCCCTGGAGCACCATAGTATAAATGTCATTTCCTAGCTTAGGAGTATATTGCCACTTCATTAGTGCCATGACGAAGTCATCTAGGGCCGACCTACCACTTGATGCGTAATTTTGCATGAGCTTGGGATCTCTAGAGACCAATCCCTATAATTTATGAACCCACACTATCTTGGGAATCCCACCATTAGTTATCCCTAGTCTATGTTGAGTTATGCTCTTATGGGAATTAGTTAGTTCATCTTCAGTTATCCTAGTGACACATTTACATGATTTAAGGGAGTTAGGTGACTTTGCTCACCTACCTTAGCCAGTTAACTGATTGTGACTAATAGTGAACTGATTAAATTTTCTGGAGTTACACTATTGAGTCTCTAGTGGTGATTTTCCCAGAGTTAGTGATCTCTGGAGTTATTCAAAGTCATGGGATTTGAATCAGTCCTAGAGGATTTGAATTTCTTTATTTGTATCATGGGTTTATTACATAGCAATAAATGATTATGAAAATAATGTTATACTGACCAATTTTTGCCTCGTGATTGTTCAATTTCACCATGATTGTTTGATCATTCTACACTATATTTCTTGTTCCTCCTTCAACCTTCTTTCAGAATGAGGCTCATTCAAACTTGAAGATCCCGATTCTTTGCTAAATTAAACACATTGAAACATTTTTTATCGATTATAAAATGAAATAAATTGAGTTTCTTGTAAAGAGCATAAGCATATTAGTTACGGTTCATTTACTTGTTAGGGAAGCACCAATTCATACACATTTCAAATTAAATATAACATAAAAAATCGTAATTCTACGATGTGACTAGTGCAAGTCAGCACACCGATATTTGGTGCTCATATATGCCACAGGCACACCATTAAAACAAATTTGATAAATAATTGGTGCATGTACATTATAGCGTACCAATGGAGGTGCGGTAAATATAAAAGCACATCACTCATGGTGTGTTATATTTATATAGGCGCACAATTTTTTATTTTTTTGCAAAAACTTTAATTTTTTTTAATACGTATAATTCTCATGTAATGTTTTTATATTTATTTTGATGAGACTAGCTAATTCATGTACATTTGAAATGGATACATTAGCGCTGCAAGGAAAGGAAATAACAAGAATCTCAAGTTGACTAGCATAAATTCTGAAGAGAGAAGGAGTCCAAGGAGAGTGAGAGAGATTTATACCCTCATCCCATTACTCCACATACGATACACCTCTTGAGAGTTGACAACATTCTCAAGTTCTATGAGGAGGCCACATCACTCAATAGGTACACTACATTCCTCATCTGGTTGATTACGTGTAGGGACCATCATAGGTAGTTGTTTCAAGTTGGTCCTGATCAATGGTTCTAACCCACTGAGGAGGACATATATTGTAACATAGGGATCTCTAGGAGAGGTGCAGACTTTTACTCGATTCCTTGAGGTTCCAGTTGGAGTTGTAACGTTGACTCAGCTAGTATATGTTTAGAGATATTTTGATCCCAACATTGTCGAGGCTTCTTATATGAAGGTCAACAGTGGAAATCTCTCCATTGCTACTTTTGGTAGAGACTATTTTAGGTACCTCTCTCTGGTGTTAACGACCATCGTAGATACACATATTATGGGAAGCGCATTAGCTGCCTTCTATTATATTATTTCAAATATTTAATGCATACACCTAGATGTGTTAGGTGGTATGCTATATTATTACAATAGTTTTGTTATGCTCTTGGTCAGGAGGGTAAACTCCCTTTCGGTTCAAAGTTGTTTTGTTTATTTTTTGAGATATTTCTGGCCAACGGGCATCTTATGAACATCACCCTCCTAGGTTGATGAAACATGTGCGTATGCACACATGGGGAAGATGATTTTCAAGTGGGGGCAACCTAACTTTCTGGTGAGGATTACCGCATATGTGATCAAGATGATAGGAAACAAGGACCCACCTAGAATAAGCATGGTTTCATATCCATATGATGACTTGAATTATATAGAGTGTCCCTATTAGGGTTATTAATTAATTCACCCTTTGACCAACATAGTCTAATTGTATTTTTCTATATCAGGATATTATTATCACTTGAATAGTGCATGGGGGACTCACCTCAGGGAAATTTAACACTCTATTCCCCAATATGCATGAGTTTAAGAGGTCTAGGGATCAATCCCCATCATTTAGGAACCCACTTTGAGTGCCACAAACAATCACCAGTAGTTGACCCTAGTTGGTGTTCAGTTATGTTCAATTATGCTCTGATTCCCATCAGTTAGTTCACTCTCAATCATCCTAGCACCAATTTACATGATTTGAGGAAAGTAGGGCACCTTTTCTCACCTAAATCAATCAGTTAATTGGCTGTGAACTAATTCAGTGATCCGAAGTTACATTAGTGATCTATAGTGGTGATTTTCCCACACTGAGTTATCTCCGGAGTCATTCCACGTTGCTATATTTGAATCTTATCTAAGGCATTCAAATTCTCCTATTTTGTAACACCATTGTATTACATATTATTTACCGATTAATGGATGTAATGTAATTCTTCCAATTATTGGTCTCATGTGTGTTTTATTTTCCATTAATTATTGATCAGATTTTACTATATTACTTCTCTCTCTTCTACATTATTATTTCATATTTGATTTCATTCAGGCTTGAGGATCTAGATTCATAAAATAACTTGGTATTAGAGTAGGTATCCAGGCTAACTTCGAACCTCAGAAACTTCAATTGATGCACTAGAAGCAATTGGGTTCCACATAAATCCTGGTATTCTTTCCTTCCTCCCTTTGTATTCTATCTAGATAAGTATATCCAGGCATGATGCACCAATACAACGTGCACATGTCGAAGTGGAGAGTGTTTGAATTGGTTTGAGTCGAATTGCAGTGTTTTTGCAATATTTTTGTAGGTAAATTGAAGATTTTATAAAGAATTAGTTGTTTCTTGAAGCTGTAAGATGAATAATTCAACAACTTTTACGCCTATAATCCTCATAAATTTCAAGTATATTTATTGGAGGGATGTATGTAGATTTTCTTGCGCAAAAAGGGTCTGTACAGGGTCACCATGGGTATACATGTCAAACCCTAACATCATCTTGAAAATTTGAAGTATATGAACAAGCTTGATGAATAATTTGGCTTCATGTGCATCCACATCTCCAGAGAGATACTCTTTCACCTTAAGGGATTGAGAACACCAAAATAAGTATGGGAGAATATTGAATGCTTGTTTGGAAAGCATGATGAGCTAAGGGGACATATTCTGGAGAATGAGTTGATAACACTAAAACCCAACAAATTTGAAACTATACAACAAATTTTCTCAAAATTAAAGTCATTGTTCATGCAATGGGAGCAATCCAGGATTGATAAGAAGGATGAAAAATTGGTGCTCTCAATTCTGAGCAAACTTAGCCTAGAATTCTCAGTGTTCATAACTACCTTTCAGTCTAGGAAACTGACTACTCCAAATTAGCGAGTTACATCCATTGATTCCTTCACATAGTCTCTAATACATAAACAAGACAAGATGATACAGATGGGATCTCTCAAAGCGTCCGTAAGTCAATCTCTCTTGGCTAGTGAGATAAAGAATGTGCAAGAAAGGAGGAAGAATAAAGGAAAAGAAGAAAATGAATACTGAATTCGAACCTAAGGAAGAGTTTGATCCAGCGAATAAATCCTTGGAATCTAAGAAGGAAAACAATCATAAGTTTGATAAGGGCAAGTGCTCCTACTATAAGAAAGGAAACCACACAGATAAATATTGTATGAAGAAGACCATATATTAGATGTCAAATATCCTTGAGAAACAAAATATGTCTCTCCCTGAAGGCGCAGAGAAGGATAACTCTAGAGACAATACTAAATATCATGATTACATATGCCATGCATTAAAAGATGGTTTTTCAAAATCACAGACCTTCCTCATTGATTCAGGAACCTCCAATCACATGGTTGCATCCAAAGAATCATTCTCTTCATTACAAATTACTGATGGTCCAAGTATTTACATGGGAGGTGACACTCAAATCTAAGCTGAAGGAAAGGGTTTGATCAAGTTAGAGCATGGAGTGTTAAATAATGTACTCCAGGTTCCATCCTTAGGAACAAATTTGTTGTCTATATACTATATTACTAATACATGCTCACTAAAGAGAGTGGTATTTGGTCCTGACTTAGTGGAGATCTCAGATATCTCAACTGGGATTCTTATAG
The DNA here is from genome assembly GCA_001517045.1 of Pseudotsuga menziesii. Classification (NCBI taxonomy): domain Eukaryota; kingdom Viridiplantae; phylum Streptophyta; class Pinopsida; order Pinales; family Pinaceae; genus Pseudotsuga; species Pseudotsuga menziesii. The sequence continues at coordinate 58,466 of LPNX010659537.1, read as the reverse complement.
CGAAAGGTTTTGCAAACCATGCCACCAAGGTATATGAATTCTCACACTTTCTACCATACTCATGCAGTGCTATAACATCTGCAACTTGAAAGGGAACGTAAATTCACCCTACCTAAATTTTTTTCATATGATAATGTTTCAGATTCAGAATCCTAAGCAGAGGAACAAATTTATGGAATTGAAGATGAAGATTAATTGGATCTAGATCTAGATCGATTCCCTACTCCCAATCCTAGGCCATAATGGGATCAAAATTTTATTGAGGTTGTTGGAAATATGATTGGAGAGTCATCTAACATGAGGAGAACAAGATCTAATTTTGAAAAAGAGAGGCTTGCACTATGTCAAACAAATTCACTTCTCCCATAGAGGTGCTACAAACTCCAAGAGAGATGCTACATTATGGTAAGGTCTGAGCAATAATTATGCTCACTGAAGAACAAATTGGACCATGTCACTCTTCCTCTAGAAAGAAGAGACAAAGGAGACAATACTTCTCCTATATGTCATCAGATTGGAAGAAGGTTGAGAGGATTATTTTTTACATTTAGATTGTATGAGTGCCCTTTGGTCTTAGTTTCCAGGGCCGAGGTTGTCCAAGTTAGGAATAGGCGGGGAAGGTGTTAGGATTATTAATTAATCCTCCCTTTCACAAACATAGTCTAATTGTATTTTCCTAGATTATGAGAATATTGTCACTTCATTAATGCACGGGAGACTCACCTAAGGGCCATCTAACACTCAATGTGCCAGTCTCCATGAGTTGAGGATATATAGGGATCAATCCCTATAATTTAGGAACCCAATATGAGTGGCACCAGCAGTCGCCAGCTGTTAATCGTAGTTGGTGTTCAGTTATGTTTAGTTATGCTCCGATTCCCATCAGTTAGTTCACTCTCAGTCATCTGAGTGCCACTTTGCATGATTTTAGGAAAGTAGGGCACCTTTTCTCACCTAACTCAACCAATTAACTAGTTGTGAATTAATTCAATAATCTAGAGTTGCATTAGTGAGGTCTAGTGGTTATTTTCCCACACCGAGTTAGCTCTAGAGTTAGTCTAGATTGGTAGATTCAAATCCTATATAAGGCATTCAAATTCTTCTATTTGTAACACCATTGTATTACATATTATTTACTTATTAATGTATGTAATATAATTCTTCCAATTATTGGTCCAATGTGTATTTTATTTGCTATCAATGATTGATCAAAGTTTACTATATTGCTTCTCTCTCTTCTGCAATATTCTTTCATATTTTATTTCATCAAGGCCCAAGGATCCAACTTTACAAAGTTTAACAATCCCAACATCTTATATACTAAGAATGAGCCAACATATGATAGACGTAAATTTAGCTTTATGTCTGAATTAATATAGTTGCATTTTATTCTTTTTTATACTTAATGCAAAATACAAACATTTTAAAATGTTATATTAAATTTTTGTTTAATGAAATTATCTAATTATTATTGTTCACAATATATTTTATAGATGTTTGGACATTTAATGGAGATGTGTCGCCTCCTCCAGTTTAGGATGATGAGGATATGGATTTGCATGTAGGTCGACCTGAGGTGCCCCATTTAGTTAGACCTAGCCTTCAACGAAGGCCAGATGAGAGGTTTTGGTAGGACGTCACAGGTGTGTTATTTATGATGTTGGCAGATTGACGGGTTCGACCTATATGGGTAAGGTACGCTAGCAAGGACCCTCACTGCATAGTGTTTTGGAGGATGATTCCTCATGATATGAGGATATTGGTGTAGCATATTTTTATGCTTGCGATATTTTATATGGTATCCATGATAGTAGTTCATTGTAAGACGGGGGAGAAGATCCTTTGTCGGCTAGTCCACCTACTCCACTAGCTTCTTTGACTGATGGCACAACCTCCACATCCACTACACCTCCTCCTCATCTTCCACCTTATCCTCCACCACCTTTGATGTCTCATTCACCTCCTCCTTCACCTCCTTCATCATCTAGTCCTTTAATAGTACTCTACCTTCCTTTCGATCCTACATCATCATCTCCTCTACTCCTGCTCGAGAAACCCTTTGATCCTACTCATCGACCTGACCATCCACTAGTTTATACTTCAATCATTTATATTTTAGAGGTGCTCAAAGAAAGTCATACAATTCATCTTAATTGTCTTATCCCTCCTACTCTTAGATCTCTTTTTTTGGGATAGGTATTGATTCCTTTATCTCTATTGGTGGAGGTTTTGATGCCTCTGGCTCTGCTGGAAGAGGTACTAATACTACCTTTGTCTCTATTGGTGAAGGTGATAATGCATATAACACTTTCTGGAGAGATACTGATTATGCATAGTAGCTCTAGTCAGAGACATAAAGGTGATGCCTCTTCTGGCGAAGGTGGAATAGATATGTTATAACAGTTATGGATTGGAGATATATTATATTTGACATATTGTATCATGACTTTAATGTTATATATATATATATACTGGATTTTTCATGTTTATGTTGATTCTTATTTATATGTTGATGGTGATGTGTTTTATGTTTGTTAGATGGTGAAAATGATGACCCTAGGATGTTTATGTTTATGTGTATTATTATTTATATGTGTTAGATGATGTTTAAATATGATAGATGAATATGTTACATGAATATGCGATGTAATGTTTATGATGGTACGTTCATGTTTTTTTATATTTTTTTATTAATGATAGTATGATGTTGTTTCTTAGATGCTCACAATGATAATAATGGTGTGGTTATGTTTATGTCATGAAAATGCTGATGATCCATGTACGCTTTTGATAAAACTTATGGTTATGTTTATGTTAGTATTTTTATGTTTATTTTATGTTTGTGATGATATTATCACGATGTCTATGTTTGTTAGATGTTTAAAATGATAATGATAACCAAACCAGGTAATAAAAGAGCAAAATTTTAAACAAAACCAAGCAATACCCTTCTTTATGTCAGATAGAGCAAAGTTAGTCTCAGTGGACATTAATAATCATCATCATCATTAATTAAAGACAAATGGTTTCAAAAAAATATCACAACAATATTACTATTGGAATAATAATTTATAAACTATTTTTCAGGTTTAAAACTAAGTTTTTTTAAAGAAAACACACACACACACACGAAGTTACATATCTATTTATACATAATTTTATATACTTATGACAAACGTGTTTCATAGATTTGTTCTATAGATTTTTTTATCAATTTTATAATGCCTAAAAACCAATTAATATTTCAAATCAGGATTAAATAATCTAAATTTAAGATATTATCTTTTTATTTTAAAAATATAGCTTATATTAAAATCTACAATTAAATTATAATTATAAAATTAAACAATTTTTAAATTTATTTATCTATAAATGTACAAATTTAATATTTTTTAATTTCAGTATTCATATAATTAACTTTATAAAGAAGATAATATGATTTCATAAATCCATTATTCAATAAAAAAATTTATCATTTGAAATAATAATTAATTATAAAAAATATCATTTAAAATTAAAATTAATTATGAAAAATCATTTGTAAATATACAAATTTAATATTCTTTAATTTCTAATATTCACATAGGCCACTTTATACCCAATATATTGAAATTTCTTAAATTCAATATTCAATAAATTTTTATTTTTAAAATAGAAACTAATTATAAAAAAAATTAAATCAAATTTGTAATACGCCCTCGTTACTTTTGATGTTTTATTCATATTTACATATACTGGAATGGGTAAGTTAATTTTTATATGAATATAATTGAAAATTGAGAGTTTTAACAGCTATACAACTAATTGACAAAAACTTGGGTTTTAAACAGTTACCAAATCCTTAGCATTCTTTACGGAGACAAGCGGCCAGTTCTAAGGAGAGTTAGTTATTTTGTTATAAAAGTCCTAGGAAAAGGGAAGATGCATGCAAAAAGTTATATGGAGAAAGAAATAATTAAAAGAGAGATGTGCCATAGATCACAAGAGGTGAAGGCTCTATGAAATGTATCCATGGAATAGCACATAGTTGCTAAAGAACATCGTGGAGATGTTAGGATTTGTACTATAATGGTGAGTGAGCATAAGAGAATGCTAGGTTCTGGAATAATTTGCTCTCTTTAGTTACTGGTGGAAACTTGAAGTTGCAGGATTTTTTTTTTAAACCTAAGGGTCTAGGCAAGGGGGTGGAGCCATACAAGCTTGCTTGCTTCAAAGTTCCATTGGCACAGCGGTGTATAGTTGTTAACACTACATTTTTTGATTTTATATTCATATATGTTCTCTGAAAACTAGTTCTTTTTTAAATTATAGTCACATATATGTTTATTGGAAATTAATCCTTTTATGATTATTGTTTATGTTTTAACTATAGTCGTAGATATGTCCCTTGGAAAATTAATCATTTCATTATTAATATTATATGGTTATGAATAGTAGAGGTAAACAAGGTTAATTTAGTATTATCTCTGCACCGAAAATATTTATCATATGAAATGAAACTTTCCTTTCTGTATCATAACCAAACTGAGGATTAGGGTTCAGGAAATCAAAGAATAATCATAGGAAATTTTTTATATTATTTTCCTTATCTTTTAACTATTAAGTAGAAGTTACTAATAGATATGAAATGGACATGACAGAAACCCTAATATTCGATTCAACTAAATAAATTTTTAACTACGCATATAACAGAACCAAGAAGTAAGTTTATATTGTTTGAACTCTTCAATATTTTTGGGATAAACTGAAACCCTATTTAGTACATAGATACAAATTAAACATAACAATAGAAATTAAAAGGTTTCCAAATCACTAAACAATTTTCCAACGCAATCCTCTTAAAATATCTAGTATCTGGTTCTGTCCTCGTCGTTTCGAGTTAGTGCTTGTAACCATAGATTCAAAATAGAGAACCCAAGTGTAACCACATCAAATGGCATTTAAAACTTGAAGCAAACAATTATGGAAATTACAAATAAAGAAGGAAGATAATCCAAATGGCTTTAGAACTTAAAACCCCAGCTGCAAGTACCTCACGATAATGAACAAACAAAAATCAAGAACCAGGGTCATTCTTGAAAGCTACCCTCAACCAAGCATGCACGTAAAACGACCAAGAATAATCTATAATAACTCCTTCAAGTTACATATTGAGGAAACAGTTGTAAGTTTAACCTAAAACTTAACAGTCGAGCCAAGGGTCGAATCCCTTCACTTACAAATCTACAAACACATGATTTATTACCCAATTAATATTGTACATCTAAGTAAACAAAGTAATGCAAATAATGATAATATTTAGAAGAGTGAAGAATTGAATAAACTACCTGAAGACTGGTAATTGCGCAGTATGTAGGAGACCTGTAGATTATGTTTTGCAAACAAATTTAGAACTCCATTGTAGGCCCATATACCATGACAGTGAATCCAGGAATTGAAGGTTGTATATGAGAGTAGCTTCAAGGCGTTCATCTCAAACCCAAATGAATGAAGGCTCAGCCAAGCCTTAACTTCATCTATACGATGGTCACAAATGGATGCATCCTTACTGACAATATAGTTACAAACCAACTTCACGACCTACAGGATGGAAGTGTTTAACCTCTGAAATATTTGTTTCAATGTATAAACCCTACCCAAAGTAAACCCCGATGCACGTGCTATCTAGCTGTAATCCATTATCGAATTTGAAATATTATACCCTCCACTTAAATATTTAACATCAAACTTTGGGTCATAGTTTGGAATGATAGGTTTTCACTTTTGTTTCCCACTTTGTTAGAATATTTCCTTGTTAGGCATGGTTATTGTTGGGTTTCCTTAGCTGCATGATCAAGATAGAGAGGTTACCTGCATGTTTGAATAAGCGTTAGCTACAAAGCTAAGTAAGTCTTATAATTAACCTTGTGTTTCTTTCCCTAATCCTCTTTTTGATGAGTCACCTGGCGATTGAGGCTTTAATATTTTACTTGTTCACCTGGAAAACTCCTTGAGATGAGGGTTTAAATTATCAAACCAAAAGGAGGTACACCTTAGTAATATTTTAAGGTTAAAAAAAGAAAAAACAATAAAATATAAAAATTGGTTTAAATCATAAATAATAATTTATTTTAACTTGGTAAGTTACAAAATGGTATTAGAGTGAGGTTACAATACTTTGACCTAATGGGATACTGCGTAGTTAATTTTTATAATATGATTAAGTACGTTGATTATAAATAACTATAAATAATTAAAGGATAAATATTTTTACACACAAACATAGCAATGAAAAAACCTGGACAAATTATGGAAGAAGAAGTGGTACCTGAAGATATACTAGAGTTAGAGAATGAAAGCTTCTATGTAGAAATTGGAGTGAAACGTAACGCTTAAATGTAGTCAGAAATGTTAGAGACAATGAGGAGTTTGAAAGTAGATTTGGAAATCCTTAAGGAAGATAACCTTAAATTAATGAATGCCAAATTAGAACAAGGAGAGATAAATGAACTAATCCTCAAAAGTTTGACATATCCACCAAAAAAAAATGGTCAAAATTCTTACAGTACTGGGAAAAAGAGGAAAGGATAACAAGGTGGCCGTAGTGAAGAAACTACTAATAACATTCCTATGATCGCGCAAGATTTAAAGAATTACAATGACATAAAATTTGAAAAGAAAAAAGAAAAACCTGTAGAGTTGCAGGGAGAATTTAAAAAGTTAAGGTCCCCAATGTCTGATGGAGAGTTTGAATACGCAACTGAATCCTGGCTATTAAATTCAAACAGTATTTTTAGGTATACAGATATGACGATAATTTGAGGGCATGCTTAGAAATACTTTAGTTGAGTGGAAAAGATGGCCTATGGTGGCAGGAGGATAAATGTGTAAATAGCATACGCAACAAGGAGTTAAGTTGGAAAGTTTCTTAAAAACTATTTAAAAAAATATATGTCATAACGGTATTATGATGAGAAAGCCAAAGAATGGAATGATTTATGACTAGGAATGTTAACCATGGAAAAGTTTGTAACTAAGTTCGTAAATTTACAACGCTATGTACCTTATTTAAGGGATGAAAAAGATAGGGTATCAGGTTTATTAGTTGTTTACCTCCGTCATATAAGGAAGAGATTGAGTTTTACATGCCTAAGACCATGGATGAGGAAATTAGAAAAGAAAAGTTGTGCTACCAATTGTTCAAACAAACATCAAAATTGACTATAAATTGGCAAAATAAAAAAATTCGAAGTTAGATCAACGTAAAAAATGATTTAAACCTTCTCCTTTTAGGAATGTAACAAGAAGTCATAGTAATAATAATTACAACAAAGAAGGTGAAACCACCAGCAGTGGTATGAAGGGTACTGGAACTTCCAGTAGTGGGTGGAATAACAATACGAAAGAAATTAAATGTTGGGGTTGTAATGGGCCTCATCTATACAGAAATTGTCCTCACAAGCCCAATAGGAAGATGGCTCCCATAAGCATGATACAATAATATTATACTGTTAATGACATAGCCAAGAATATACCTAGAATTAATGTTGCTTTAGAGGACAGGCAAGGGGACCATCAATCCACTATGATGGAAGTAGAAGATAAAATCTAGAATACATTTTTTTCTATACTTATTGATTCAGGAGCTAGTTTAAGTTACATTGTACCAAGAGTACTTGAAAAGTGTAAACTTGGTAAGGAAAAACAAAAATATGCATGGTTGGTACAACTAAGGACGAGAATGAAAAGGAAGGTTACAAAACTAGTTAAAGATTGTAGATTAAGTTTTAATGGCATGTATAATACAATTAATCTAAACATACTTCCTTTAGGAACGTATGACATTCTCATATGCATGGACTGGTTAGAATCTCATAAATCCATTATTGATTGTTTACATAAAAGTTTTGATTGCATGGATGGAGAAGGTAAATATCACACGGTAAAGGGAGTTTACAGACCTATATCTACACAGAAATTATCTGCGGTACAATTAAAAAAATTTATTAGAAAAGTTTGTCAGAGTTATTCCATCAAACTTAAAGAAATTGCGCCTGAAAAGTAAAAAACAGTGGTGGACCAATTTCCTATTTTAAAGGAATTTCAGGATGTATTTCCTTAGTAGATACCTGGATTACCACCTAAACGATATTTATATTTCACCATAGATCTAATTCCGAGTTCAGCACCAGTATCACGATATCCCTATCGTATGAGTACCCCATAATTGACAGAATTAAGAATGCAAATATAAAAATTATTGCACAAGGATATATTCGGCCTAGTGTATCGCCATGGGGAGCACCCGCATTGTTCATTAAAAAGAAGGATGGGAACTTAAGAATGTGCATAGATTATCGAAAATTAAATAAGATGTCAGTTAAAAATAAATATACTTTACCAATAATAGATGATCTATTTGACCAGATTGGTGGAGCAAAAATATTTTCAAAAATTGAGCTCAGGTTGAGATACCATCAGGTATGGGTCAAGGATGAAGATATCCATAAAAATGCATTCCGAATAAGATATGTGCACTATGAATTTGTTGTAATACCATTCAGTTTAACAAATGCACCTGCAACATTTATGAATATGATGAATAATGTGCTATGTAAATTTTTGGACAAATTTGTGTTAGCATTTATTGATGATATTTTAGTATATTCAAAGAATGAGGCAGAGCATTAAGAGCACCTAATGAATGTTTTGGAAACATTAAAAGAACATTAGTTATACAAAAAACTGAGTAAATTGGATTTTTATAAAAAGGAAGTACAATACTTAGCACATGTTATCTCAAAGAAGGGAATACCAGTTGATCCTGCTAAAATCGGGGCTATATTGAAATTATCTGCACCAAAATATGTACATGATATTAATGGGGTTAATAGGCCATTATCGCAGATTCATAGAAATTTTTTCCAGAATAGCTTACCCTATAACAACTCCACAAAAGAAAAGTGTTCGATTTATCTCTAGCCAACAATGTCAAGATAGTTTTGATAAATTAAAATATGTATTGACAACAAAACCAATATTAAAAATTGTTGATTTAGATAAAGACTTTGTGGTATGCATTGATGCGAGTAAAGAAGGGTTGGGTGGGGTTTTAAATCAATACGGTCATGTAATTTGTTATGAATCCTAAAAACTAAAGGAACATGAGAAAAATTATGTAGTACATGACATGGAATTAACAACTATCATTCATGCCCTTAAGATATGGTGACATTATTTGATAGGAAAGAAATTTATGTTACTAGCATACACCATTGGGTTAAAATATTTATTTGATAAAAAAACATTGAATGCCTGCCAAGCCGGGTGTCTTGCGTTTGAGTGAGTGTGATTTGAAATTAAACACATAAAAGGGAAGGAAAACATAGTACCAGATGCACTAAGTTGACAACAACAAAAAATGCATTTGGTGCTAATTAGAAATTATGAATATGGATTCCAAACTTTGTTGAAGGATGCATCAACTAATGATGAGCAATATAGGAATTGGGTGGAAAAATGTAATCAGGAAAAAATTGGAACGAAAGAAATTCAGTATCATATTGATGCAAAAGGGTTCCTACTTTTCAAAAATCAAGTTTATGTGCCCAATCAATATAATATAAAGTAGATCATATTTAAAGAATTACATGACAACTTGTATGCAGGACACCTTGGGTATCAGAAATTTATAACATCTTTAAAGAAATATTTTTATTGGCCAAATATGAAAAGTGAAGCAACCGAATATGTGGCCTGATGTTTTACTTGTCAATAGGTTAAATCCATTCACCGACACCCAAACGGGTTATTGCAGCCTATACCTATACCAGAATGGAAATGGGAAACTATAACTATGGATTCTATTACAGGGTTATCGAGAACAAAGAAGCATAATGACTCCATTACGGTTGTAGTGGATAAATTAAGTAAAGCAGCCCATTTCATACATGTAAAGTAAACTTATAAAGCTATCAATATTGCTGATATATTTATGAAATAAATTTTTACACTGCATGGAATACAAATAATAGTTATCACAAATCGTGATGCCAAATTTACTTCAAGATTTTGGATGTCATTATTTAAACATATGGATACGAAATTGAATTTCAGTACAACCTATCATTCTCAAATAGAGCGAGTAAATCAAGTTCTGAACAACATGTTGAGAATGTATGTGATGAATCAACCAGATAAATGGAAAGATTATATTCATTTGGTGGAGTTCGCATATAATGATAATTATCAAGCATCCATCAAAATGAGTCCTTTTGAGGTGTTTTATGGTAGGAGGTGTAAAGTACCTTTGAGTTGGGGAAACTTGGAAGATAGATTGGATTTAGGGCCAGATAGGCTAGAAAGAATGGAGAAACTAGTACGCCAGATAAAACAAAACTTAAAAGAAACACATGACATACAAAAGAGTTATGTAGACAAGAAGCAAACAACTAAAGAATATAAAGTAGGAGAGCATGTATTCCTGAGAGTCAAACCAAAGAAAATAAAGCTAAGAACATGACTCTATGAAAAATTGGCACCCAGAGATGTGGGACCTTTTGAAATTTTGGCTAGAATAAGACTTGTAGCTTATCAATTCGCTTTACCTTCTTATATAAGAATTCATAATGTTTTCCATATTTCTTTGTGAAAAAATATGTTGCTGATCGATATCATTTTATTAACTAGAATAATGTACAGGTGGAACCAGAGGGCGATTTCCACACATAACTAATGTGCATTCTTGATAAGAGAGAAATTCAGCATCAGAAGAAAATTATTGTACAAGTTAAAGTACAATGGAAACATTATTCAACGGAAGAAGCTACTTGGGAAAGAGAAGAGATTATGGGAAAAAAATTTCCTTCTTTAATTCAAGACATTAATAATATTGATTAAGCACCAAGGACGGTTCAAAGTTTTTAGGATGGGAGGATTGTAATACCCCGTCGTTACTTTTGATGTTTTATTGATATTTACATATAATGGAACAAGAAAGATAAATTTTATACGAATATAATTGGAAATTCAGAGTTTTAACAAGTGTACAACTAATTGACAAAAAATTGGGTTTAAAATAGTCCCCAAATCCTTAGCATTCTTTACGGAGACAAGTGGTAAGTACTAAGGAGAGTTAGTTATTTTTCTATAGAAGTCCTAGGAAAAGAGAAGAGGTATGAAAAAATTTATATAGATAAAGAAATAAAAAAAAAGAAAGCTATGATAGATCACAAAAGGCTCTATGAAATGTATCCATGAAATAGCGCAGAGTTTCCATAGAACATTGTGGAGATGTTAGGATTTGTACTAGAACCGTCAGTGAGCATAATATAATGTTAGGTTATGGAATAATTTACTCTCTTTAGTTAATGGTGGCAACTTGGAGCTGTAGGAAAACAATTTTAAACCTAAGGGTTTGGGAAAGGGGGTGGAACCGTACAAGCTTTCAAGCTTCAAAGCTCTAGTGGCAGGGTGGTGTATAGCTGTTAACACTACATTTTTCGATTTATGTAGATATGCTCTTTGAAAACTAGATCTTGTTTAAATTACATTCACATATATGTTTATTGTAAACTAATCCTTTTATGATTATTGTTTATGTTTTAATTACAATCACATATATGTAATTGGAATATTAATCCTTTCATTATTAATATTATATGCTTATGAATAGTAGACGCAAATAAAGTTAATTTAGTAATATATTTGTAACAAAAATATTTATCATTTGAAATGAAACTTTTCTTTTTGTATCATAACTAAACTTAGGATTAGGGTTCAGTAAATCAACAAATAACCATAGGAAAATAGTTTTATTCTTTTCCTTATCTTTTAAACTATTAAGCATAATTTACTAATACATAAGAAATGAACATAACAGAAACCCAAATATTACATTCAACTAAATAAATATTTATCTACCCATATAACATAACATAGAAGGAAGTTTATATCATTTGAACTCTTCAATATTTCAAGGATAAACCGAAACCCTATTTAGAACAGACATACAGAATAAGCATAACAATAGAAATTAAAAGGTTTCCAAATCACTAAACCATTTTCCAACACAATCCTCTTAAAAAATATAAAACCCAGTTCCACCCTCATATTCTGAGTTACGGTTTGTAACCATAAATTCAAAACAGAGAACCCAACTGTAACCACGTCGAATGGCGTTTAAAACCTGAAGCAATCAATTACAGAAATTACAAATAAAGAAGGAGGATAAGCCAAATGGCCTTCGAACTTAAAACTGTTAGGATTATTAATCCTTATTTGTCCAATTTGGTCATATGTCTAAATCGGGAGTCATGTCTAAATCGGGAGTCCATCCAGTCTATTTATAGTCATTAATACCATTGGGTCCACTTGGCCTAATTGGGGCACATGTTTCAGTTACTAAAGTAACGGGAACACTAATTGAGGCTCACTGCCACAGATTGCACTTGATTGCATTAGTTTAGGAGCCTCCTAGACCAATCCCTACAATTTAGGAGCCATTGGGAGTGCCGAAACCAACCAAGGTCAGTTCTGTTTAGTTGATGAATGGTTAAGCTAAGTTAGGAGTAAGTTACGTTCAGTTCTAGTCCTCTACATTCAGTTAGCACTAGGTTTACTTGACTAAACTAAGGAGGGGCGCATTTCTCACCTACCACAGTCAGTTAGCCTTAGTCAACACTGAATGTAACACTTGAGTTGTGTTTTAGAACTCTGATGAGCTCCAGTTATGGTTTAGACAAGGTCAGTTAACTAGTGAGTCCTCCGATAATGATTTAGACAAGGTCTTAGTTACCTACAGTCAAGTAGAGTCTAATCAATTCGAATTTCCTCATGTGGATTCAAATTGCTTGTGGCTATTAAATCCACTGTACTTCATTGTAATTATCTATCTAATTACTCTTTGATTAATGAAAAGCATTCACAGCTGCAAGTTATTTTTGCATTGTTTCATTATTCAATAACTGAGTAAATTGTGTGATCTATCTTGTGAGTTGTGTGTTTGTCCACAGATATATGTGCTCAATTTAATTTGGTATCAGAGCCTTGGTGGACAAGGCACTTCTCCTCCTCAGATCTCCTACAAGATCATTTTTTGAGCAAAATTGCTCGTTCTAGCATTGCACCAGAAGTGGAGAATTTACCACTTAATACCCCAAGCAAAGGAATTATTGATCAAGCTTGCTTGATTAACTAAGCCAGGTGTGAAGAAAATTCCAAAAATGTAGGATGTTTGACCTTACGATGCCCTATTTTTTTGTTTTGCGGGTACAACTTTGAAATGAATTCATCAGTTCCTCTTCTCACCCGATCCTTAGACTATTATGAATGGAAGGTGAAGATGATTGTATTTCTAAATAGACAAGATCTCTTTTGGGTGTCTGATGGATTCGGTAGAAATTATTTTGAGAGTGAAAATGACTAGCTAAATGCAAAGGATGCAGCTTTTGAAATAATGAAACTGGCTCTTTCTCCTAGCTTGCGCTACCTCAGTAGATCTATTAAAGATCCACAGGAACTTTGGACAATATTGGAAGGAACCTTTGGAATGATTGATGAGGATCATAATAGCAATTTGGAGAGCACATCTAGCACCATAAGCATCCTTGATCCAAAAATCTCGGCCTCCACTCTCTCTAATGAAGTTGTTCAAGATGAAGAAGAAGCAGAAGCTTCTACACAGTCAATTCGAATTAAAGACAGTGTCCATGTAGTGACTCCTTCTCCTGATGCTCCGGAAGTTTATGAGATCTCTGATATATTATCTCCTCATATTGCTGAAATATAATAAGACATTCAAATATCTGATATTGAAGAAAAATACTGCTGCACTTCCATGCAAACATTCACCGGTGATTTTCCTTTGAATTCTGTGCAAAATTTACCAGTAATTGCTTCCGAAAGTGAAGAGAAATTTGATTTTTCTCCCTCTAATGGTGTTGATGGTGTGAAAATATGTGATACCTTGGATATTTTGGAAGAAATATCAGATTACTAGAGTGATCCATTCACTCCCCATGATCTAGATTTTCCAGCAAATTCCTGCAGGATTGCATGCACCAAAATTCAGAATTTTGAAGAAGAAGAAAGCTGTGCATCCACCGTCTCGGTTAACCATTTATTTGAATCTGATATTAAACTTATTGGATCTGATATGATCTTATTTAGATATGATCTTATTTAGATATGATCTGATATTTCTTGGTTTAAGATATCAAATTCATAATCTTTTAGTACTGCTTGTAGCTGTTCTCATCAATGGTGTGAAGAAACAAGTACGGCAAGTCTCCTACAAAACTGCTGCTGGGGATTTGATTCCATTTCACAATTTTGGATATATTTTGAACCTATTTAGATCTGATTTAATTTATGATCTGATATTATTTGGTTCATATTTTAAAATTCAAATCCTTCAGTCATGCTTGTAGCTGCTCTCACCAATTTCGGTGTGAAAAATCAAGTACCGCACTTTCTCTTCAAAACTACTGATGGTGATTTGGTGTTAGTTTCCTCATATGAGGTTTCTGATATTTTATTATGTGATTCATTAGCTATTTCAGAATATATATCAAACTATGGAGCTCAATCATTTGCTCTCAATAGTCCCAATGCTTCTCTACCATTGATCACATGCTCATCTCCTCACAGAACTAGTAAAGAGGAAGATTTTCTGCATCCGCCTGGACACTTTCTCTTAACACTTGGGGCTGTTCTTACCACTCATGGTTTTCTGTTAATGGATTCAACATATCAGTTTCTTGAGTGTTCCTCACATGTTTTGAATCCTAAAGAACCTTTTCTCACTTATCAGTTGACTTTAGTTGCTCTACATGGGTCCAGTCTTCGTCCAGCAGCTGTCTATATTTCTGATTTAGTTGAGCATATCATTCTTCTTCCAAAGAGGAAGATTCCTCTAGACATAATGATGGAGAGGTTCACATGCTAGGCCCTAGGATACATGTGCACAGAAGAACCAGATTGATCCTGATTCTACCTGCTTAATTAGTAGGGGGGATTTTTTCCCATGTGGTTTTTTCCCCAGCACCTTGTTTTTGAGTAGTTACTTTACTTTACTTGATGTAATGGGTGACCTATGGTCTTAGTTACCAGGGCCCACAGATTGTCCAAGTTAGCATTCAGGGGGGGGTTTATGATTATTAATCCTCCCTTGTCCAATTTGGTCATATGTCTAAATCGAGAGTCATGTCTAAATCAGGAGTCAATCCAGTCTATCTATATTCATTAACACCATTGGGTCCACTTGGCCTAATTGGGGCACATTTTTCAGTTACTAAAGTGTGGGGAACACTAATTGAGGCTCACTGCCACTGATTGCACTTGATTGCATCAGTTTAGGAGCCTCCTAGACCAATCCCTACAATTTAGGAGCCACTGGGAGTGCCGAAACCAACCAAGTTCAGTTCAGTTCAGTTGATGACTGGTTAAGCTAAGTTAGGAGTCAGTTACATTTAGTTCTATTCCTCTACATTCGGTTAGCGCTAGTTTTACTTGAATGAACTCAGGAGGGGTGCATTTCTCACCTACCACAGTCAGTTAGCTTTAGTCAACACTGAATGTAACACTTGAGTTGTGTTTTAGAACTCCGATGAACTCCAGTTATGGTTTAGACAAGGTTAGTTAACTATTGAGTCCTCCAATAATGATTTAGACAAGGTCTTAGTTACCTACAGTCAAGTAGAGTCTAATCAATTCGAATTTCCTCATGTGGATTCGAATTGCTTGTGTCTATTAAAGCCATTGTACTTCATTATAATTATCTATCTAATTACTCTTTGATTAATGAAAATCATTCATAGCTGCAAGCTATTTTTGCACTGTTTCATTCTTCAATAAATGAGTAAATTGTGTGATCTATCCTATGAGTCGTGTGTTTGTCCACAGATCTATGTTCTCAATTTAATAAAAACCTCAACTGCAAGTACCTCACGATAACGACCAAACAAAAATCAAGAAGCAGGGTCATGCTTGAAAGCTACTTTAAACTGAGCATGTAGGTAAAACAACCAAGAATTAATCTATAATAACTCCTTCAAGTTGCATATTGAGGAAAGAGACATAAGTTTAACCGAAAACTTATCGTTCGAGCCGAGGGTTGAATCCCTTTGTAGCCAAACCTACAAACCCAGTATTTATTACCCAATTAATACTATACAAATAAGTAAATGAAATAATGAAAATAATGATAATATTTAGCAGAGTGAAGAAATGAATAAACTACTTGAATACTGGTAATTGCGCACTAGGTAGGAGACTTGTAGATTATGTTTTGCAAATGAATTTATTATTCCACTACAGACCCGTATACCCTGATCGTGAATCCAAGAAATGAAGGTTGTATCTAAGAGTATCTTGAAGGTGTTTATCTCAAACCTAAATGGCTGAAGGTTAATCCAAACCTCAACTTCATATTTACGGCAGTCATGAATGGATGCATTCTTATTGATAGTATAGTTACAGACTAGATTTGTGGCCTGTAGGCTGGAAGTGTTAAACCTATGACAGATTTGTTTCAATGAATAAATCCTACCCAAATTCAACCGTAGCGCACATGCTATCTAGCTATAATCGATTATCGGATTTGAAATATTATACTCTCCACTTAAATCTTTAATAGAAAACTTTGGGTCATAGTTTGGAATGCTAGGTTTGCACTTTTGTTCCCTCTTTTCTAGAATAGTTCGCTATCTGCATGAGCAAGATAGAGAGGGAACCTGCATGTTTGAATACATGTTAACTGCAAAGTTAAGTAAGACTTATAGTTAACCTTGTGTTTCTTTCCCTAAACCCTCTTTTTGATGAGTTGCGCGACGATTAAGGCTTTAATATTTTACATGTTCACTTGGAAAAATCCTTGAGCTAAGGGTTTAAATTATTAAACCAATTTAAATTCTCAAACCAAAAGTAGGCACGCCTTAGTAATCTTTTAAGGTTTAAACAAGTAAAAAGAAAAAAATGGTTTAAATCATAAATCATAATTTATTTTAACTTGGTAAGTTACAACATTTATATTTTAAATATTATTTATCTATTATAAACATACAAAATATATAAAAATACACAATCAATTTATTTACTTATAATAAAAAAATAATTAATCATTTTTTAAATTTCAATATTTACATTTCTAACGAAACAAGAAAAACTTTTATTCATACTTAAGTATATCGATTTAATAGCTCACTAGGCTCGCTTAAGTGGTTGAGTGCTATAAGTTGTGAGCAGAAGGTTCGGGGTCAAATCCTCGGGTGGCTATACAGTGCTATATAAGGGCCTCAGTTGATGTCTCCATCGGGTTAGCTCCATAATTAGAGCGAAATGGGTGTAGACCCTTTCCCCCCCTGTGATTTCATCTCATTCACAATTTTTTTTTGTTATATATATATATATATATAGCTATGCTTTAATTAAATTATTGATACATTATATTTTAGAACCATAATGTATACCTAAAATAGTATTTATGAAAATATATGTATATGAAACCTACCCATAAAAACTGACATTATATATTTTTTAATAATGAGAATATTGTAGCTTGAGGTATTCTCTAGTTATGCTTAAAAGATCCAAATGATAAATTATTTGAACTTTAATAGAGGATTAGATCCACATGGATTAAACTTGATGTTAGGCTTAGGATTTCTTTATTAAAAGATTACACATTTGAAATAAAACTATTAATTATTGAATGCCAATTTGTATTAACACCGTCTATTATTACAAAAATAGATGTAGACTTTTCTTTGATATTTGTGATAGGAATAAGCAATACATTGTTACAAATTTCAAATGTTTCTTATCTATTTTTTATTTTAACTTTAGACAATGTACACCAATTACATTAAAGCATTTCCTCTTTGTTGCTAATTTCACTTGTTATTTTTTTTGACAAAAACTCACTTTACAATGATAAATATCAAAGATCTAATATGAAGAAAGACAAAGTCTAAAAGAGCAACATTTTCTGTAAATTGTAAGCCCAAAAGTTGCATTCTCCAAACTTATTATTATTAATCACGACGATCTTAATTATATAAAATAAAATTAGTCCACATTCAATGAACATATCTTATACCCTCTAAAAATGAGGTTTAAAGATAGTCAGTGTTCAAAGTATGTAATTGTTTCTAATATTGACAGTTATGTACTTTTTTATTAAATGTGATTGGAGAAGATGATAAAAGAGAGTTGGATCATGTTCCCAAGACCCATGTTAACCAAGGTCAAATGATGGAATAACCCATCAATAATGAAACTTGAAATACATATAAATATGAATTATTCATAATCAAAATACATGAATTAAAAAAATATATTGTTTGTTATTTTTAAATTTATTATATCATATAAATTTTAAAGGATATACATATTTTATTAATCTTTCTATAAGTATTTTTATTCCTTCACGATACATACATGTCTAAGTATCTAAAATATAAATATAAGTGTCTAAGTATAATATAATCATTACATTGGCCCTACTATTTAAATGACAGTAGATGAAATTACAACAAACAACAATTGTGATTAACATCAATCATAATTCGTACTCTAATTTGCTAATTATGATCCAATTGTAACAAATCAAAAAAATTAAATGATGAAACTCACATTGCAATTATGAACTAAATGGAAAGCTACAAATATCATCTCTAACTATGGAGAATGATAGACAATCAATCCATACAATGACAAATAAATTCATAGACATAAACCATATTTCGCATCATATTGGTTATTAACTTACTGTAACTGTTTAAACACCACATCCAACAATCAACTTTTCAATTCCATCGTCATAACATGAAAAATAAGAAATATAATTAGACAATCAAAGATAGCAATAAAAAATGATATCCTAATCTGTAAATGACGAAGTGAAACATGTACATATCACTCTCCATTTCCATCACCTTCATTATCTTCCTCATTTAGCATGATAATGTTGTTCTAAAAAACATGTTTAAATCTACGATTATATCTTAAAATGAACCACCAATCTCTATCCAACACATCTGGGCAAAACAAAACTTGGTTGTAGTGTTTTGAGAAAACATAATGCTCCTTACTTTCATCCCACATCTTTCTAGAGTTGATACATATCAATTCACTATCACGATATTCCTTTACAATACTCATGCCGAATCTGTCCCACCACATGCACCTAAAAATAACACATTGAAAAGATGATAAGTCCACTTGAATGATATCTTGTATCTTTTTTACCTAACTCAACATCCCTCCCATCTGGATTTGACCTCAGTGGCTAGCACGACTAGATTGGTTGAACTTGACTTCCACTACATAGTCTTGTGTAACACACCCATCATGAGCAACCTTGGTGTTAGTGCCAGAAATTGTTCTCAGACTACTAAAGATCAAGCCAACACAATCTCATAAAATGAAATTAAGTAAAATAGGTTTTTAGGATTTTGGTTTAAAAAACATCATCAACAAGGAGGAAATAAACATCCACAAGCTAATACAGAACTGAATCATGCAAGTTAGATAAACTGGGGATCAAACACATTCCAATAAGCCATAAACATTACACATGAAATACTAATTCCACCCACAAGCTACAAGCATTTACATGAATAAACCTTTAAACAGGAAATGAAATTGTAGACTGAGCAATCAACTAGATCAGAAATGAAAAAGCATGACAGGTAAAACGGATTATCAGTTTATATATAATCAATAACAGTCATCCACTTACATAAGAGTTATAAATGCTAGCTTGAGAAATCAAAGCTCCAAAAGCCTCTCCTTGAGTGAAAATCCCCCTCACAAAACTGTATGTTTGTCTTCCTTTTATTATTACAAAAGTAAAGTAGTTCCATAACTACCTTCTAGGTCAAAATTTGAAATAGTTACATCAATTAGTTACATTATAACTCAAAATATTTAAATATAATTAACCCAAAAATAACAAATCGAATTTGCAGAAATTTGGTGAATTTCGAAAAGTTTGGGTCTCAAATACTCCTTCATATCTCTCGATCCTCGATACCTGTACAAACACTGAGAGAGGTTTTTTTAAATGAGTATGTTATGAACAAAAACCTATATTTTTTGTTAAAAATTCCCCTTGAATTGATTCAAATACATGGTGGAAATTTGTCACTAAAACAAGAAATTATTAAACAATTCAAACCCTGAAAATAGGCCACAAAGATGAATTGTAATATCTCAAACGATAATAGTTGTTGTAAAACTGAGAGAGGTTTTTGTGCATGCATTTGTTGTGGACAAAAACCTATTTTTGTGTTTCCATAATGCATTTCCATCACCTCAAAATCTGCTCCCAATGATAATGACAAAAACAGGAAAAACAAAGCTGCTACATGAATCTCCTCATGAAAATATTTGACAAAGGACTCAAAAATGAGGGTTAGATTATAAAGAAAACTTGGACTAAACTTTTATTATAAGTTTTTGAAAGCTTAAAGATATACATATTAACTATTAAGCCCAAAATAGAAACCTTAAAACTAAATTCATGAAATAATTCAACCATTAAAAGCATTAAATCCAACAAAAATTACTGATTGTCAAAAGTTCTTAAAATTAACAGAAAATGTAAAATCATTTTAAACCAACGGTTGAAAATTAGGACAAAAAGAACAGATAAACTAAGAACAAGATCTAGTTATAACATCTGGCTCTTGCTGTGGAATGAAGTCCTCCTTGTGAGGATTCAAGAACCTGTAGGCCTTGTGCCTTATTCATTGGGTGATGGGGTCATTTACCAAATATCTGCAACTTTCTCAAACTCTGAACACATACCTCTGAAATGACAAAATACTGCTACAAACCAGCATACTGAAAAGAATCTACATGCTTGTATAGTGAGCTTATTCTTCTATTTACTCCTACTTCTAATCGGAGGAAACAACCCAATCAAGTGTAATCATACTTCCAGTGAAGCCAAGAAACCATTTTACTGAGAATCATAATTCGATGCATGCTACTGTTTGAGAAAACCCACAAAAGATGTGATAAATGAAATAAAGAGACTGTAGGAAGCTAATACTTATGACTGGAAATAGGAAGTATGCCAAAAGTTGGAGCATTAGAAACCTTTGAAAAATACAACTCCATCCAAGAAGCCACATGATCATGAAATTTCTGATTTAAAACTTCAATTTCTTCATTATATTCATCATAAAGTGAAGCATTCTCTTCCTCTCCATTGTTGTTCTATTTAAACTTTGGATCAAGAATGGAAACCAAGGGCTTTTCAAACTGCTTCTCGACCTTTAAATAAAACCCTTGATCAAAAATTGAACAAAGAAAATTCTGAAAGTGACCATAAGTCAAGAATGACAACTTATTTCTTATATCAATAGTAAGAGGTTGAAGAGAAACACCTTCTTCTTCATGACATGATAATCTCATAGCAGGCACTAGCAAATTTCTACTATAATCCATTGAAAGTATATTATCATTGAAAAAGTCAGCAAACTGATATGAAGAATCAACACAAGCGTAATTTATATCCTTGTTCATATGAAAATCTGAAAATGATGAAGAAAACTGTCTTAAATTTGAATGATACCTACATTTTTCTTCCTGCTCATAAGCTTGCATATCTTCAACATGAGCCTGATCTCGAAGCATTTTGCAAGCTCGGATGTTCTCCTCCACTCCTTTTGCATCCTCAAACAATTGTCTTAAAGATGATGATTTCCTTTCTGACAGGAAAAATACAAGATTTGAATGTTGAGCCATAACATAATATACCATAGCAAGTTTTTTCGAAGGTTTGATCTCCGTAGGCATACTGATATAAAAACTTTGAAACCTCCAATTAAATTTAGTAATTGGCTCATCATTTTCCCTTTTCAAACTATAAAATTCGGAAAGAAATTGATCATAAGATTTATTCTTACCACAATACTTCAAAAAGACATCATGTAACTCTTCCCATGATCCAATTGAATCATCTTTTAAATTTCGAAACCAAAACCCAGCATCTCCAGCAAAGGATTTCAAAAATAACCTCATGACAACATCCTCATGCATGATTTCAAAATTATCAATGAAATTATGAAAAGATCCTAAATGCTTCTTTGCTGTAATATGGTCTTTTCTTGTAAAATGTGGAAGATATTCAACAAAGTAGGAAGGGTAAGGATGTAAGAGAGATGGAAGCCTAAGAGGTTTAAACATCTTCTATCTGAGTCTAGACTGAAAATCTATGAGTTGAAAATGAGGTTCAACAAGCTGTTCACAAGTTTCGGCAGTGATGGTAGAAGGTAATATATTAGCTTTATTCTCTACAAGATGATCAGAATAATCAGCTTCAAGAGATATGAGTATATGTATATCATGTATTTCAAATGAAGGAATAGGATCAACATCAATAAAACAAGAAGAATGCAGATTTTCTTCTTCCAAAGAGGGATGTGTACTTGAAGGTTTATGATCATTGGAATAGACAAAACAAAAAATAATTCTTTTCACATGCGATGGGAAAGACATGAAAGAATTGATGAATAAGATTAAAACCTCATGGAGGAAAGTAACAAGCTGATACCCAGTCTTTCCATTTGGATTCTTCATTTTTCTGTCAACAAAATTTCTTCTTGCAGTGGAATATTTAATCGTGGAGTCACCGATGAAAAAAAGTAGTCTAAAAGATTTTCTGACTTTGTTCACCTCTCAAAATCAAATGAATAATGATATCCCAGGGAAGATATACTTCAGCTTCATGCCCGACAACAATGCCAAAGATGTTAGTGCCAGAAATTGTTCTCATACTACTAAAGAATAAGCTAACACAATCTCATAAAATAAAATTAAGTAAAATAGGTTTTTAGGATTTTGGTTTAAAAAACTTCATCAACAAGGAGGAAATAAACATCCACAAGCTAATACAGAACTGAATCATGCATGTTAGATGAACTAGGGATCAAACACATTCCGATAATCCATAAACATTACACATGAAATACTAATTCCACCCACAGGCTACAAGCATTTACATGAATAAACTTTTAAACAGGAAATGAAATTGTAGACTGAGCAATCAACCAGATCAAAAATGAAAAAGCATGACAGGTAAAAGGGATTATCAGATTATATATAATCAATAACATTCATCCACTTACATAAGAGTTATAAATGCTAGCTTGAGAAATCAAAGCTCCAAAAGCCTCTCCTTGAGTGAAAAATCCTGTCACAAAACTGTATGTTTGTCTTCATTTTATCATTACAAAGGTAAATTAGTTCCATAACTACCTTCTAGGTCAAAATTTGAAATAGTTACATCAATTAGTTACATGATAACTCAAAATCTTTAAAGACAATTAACCAAAAAATAACAAATCGAATTTGGGGAAATTTGGTGAATTTCTGAAAATTTGGGTCTCAAAGACTCCTTCATATCCATCATTATTGGACACCTGTGAAAAACCCGAGAGAGGTTATTTTAAATGATTATGTTATGAACAAAAGCCTCTCTTGGGTTTTAAAAATTCTCCTTCAATTGATTGGAATACATGCTGGAAATTTGTGACTTAAACAGGAAATTATTAAATAATTCAAACCCTGAAAATAGACCACAAAGATGAATTCTAATCTATCAAACGATAATAGCAGTTACAAAACGGAGAGAGGTTTTTTTGCATGAGTATGTTGTGGACAAAAAAATCTTTTTTTTTTCCCAAATTTGTTTCCATAACCTCTTAATATGCTCCTAATGATAATGACAAAAATAGGAAAAATAGAGCTGCTACAGGAATCTCCTCATGAAAATATTTGTTAAAGGAATAAAAAATGAGGGTTAGATTATAAAGAAAACTTGGAATAAAAATTTTTTATAAGTTTTTGAAAGCTTAAAGATATACATATTAACTAATAAGTCCAAAATATAAACCTTAAGACTAAATTCATGAAATAATTCAACCATTAAAAGCATTAAATCCAACAAAAATTACCGATTGTCAAAAGTTCTTAAAATCAACTTAAAATGTAAAATCATTTTAAACCAACAGTTGAAAATTAGGACAAAAAGAATAGATAAACTAAGAACAATATCTTGTTATAAAACTTGGTACGAAAATTATTTCCATAATTCCACATAGATGGGAACAAATTCACATGTAACAAAAGTTAACAAATGATGGTTTCATTTATCTAATCACCCACGCATTAATATATTATATATAGATGTTATATTTCAAACTAGCATTATAAGGATAGAAATGTAGATAAATGTTTTATTACAGAGTTGTTGGACCCATTCCCAATGTTTAGCGCATACTCATCTTCAAGAGGGTGACGACTGGATGCACCATATTTCTCTCTTACTTGGTCTACAACCCAACTATTGGGAAAAATCATTGGCATATTTTCTTTTGGCATGCTATTACCGCTCCCGAATTAGTTTTTGTCAATGACGCTTTTCCTCCTCTTCTCTTCATACAATGCAACCTACGCTTATGTTTCCTTTGCATGGTAAATAATGAATTTATTGATTCCATAAATGTCTAAATTCAGTGTTTTATTCATGGAAACGAAACCATATTCAATCAGGATGGGAATTAACATAGATTTTGAATTTTGTTGTGAATATCTACTATGTGTAAATTTGAAGATTGAAAGATAAGTGGCTTACTCTTTAACATGCGCCTTTTTCCATTTGTTTCAAGCACCTACCCTTCTCTTTTGTCCTCATTGCGTTCACTATCCCAAATCACTGTGCCTGGTGTGTGGCTGATTTGCTTGATGCACTCACTGGAATAATACTATGTATTGCTCTACCATAGAGCCGTTGGATTTTTCCCTTTGTCGAACAAATGCCTTCACCTTTTTTATGAACCTCTCCAAGAAGAACATCCACTGACATGAGACCACCATAATTAATTCAACCTCACCTCATCAACTAGGTTAATTAGAAGATGAGCGTGCAAGTCCATGAAACTCGATGGAAGTTCCTTCTCAAACATATAAACAATCTCAAGTATCTCTTCATGCCACCATGGAATGCTAGCGACGCTAATATCCTTTGATGTGATCCACCATACAAATGCAAATAATTTAGATATGGCACATCACAGGTTACGGGAAAGTCATGGTTCACACACCCACACATGAACAATAGATAATGAAACTACAAAGTAAACACAAAAAGTAAATTTCATTTTAACTTTTGTGGTAAAAAATATAAATAAAAAATAAAACATTTTTTTGGCATTATACGTACCCTTTGTAATGCACCCATTGTGCTACATGGCCACATAGACACTATCAACGACCAAAAATAATCACAGAGCTCTAAAATGGTATCCAAAATTCCCACAAAATTCCTTTAAAATTTTAATGAAACAAACTAAATGATCAAGAATGAGATGTAATCGGATTAGCTGCGAAAGCGTAGAATCAAAACAACTTAACAAGATTAATCAAAACTTTAATCATGGATAAAAAATCATTGATCAACAATAAACAACATTAAACAACACCTTATCAATATTTGATGGCAAGGATTCACTCCAAAAGATAGAACCAACATGCTGAATCCACCTCATATCCTCTTCATCTCGATCCCAAACTCACCATACCAGTTTCTAAATTTTCTACATTGATCTCAACATAGGAAATTGGAATTATACACTCCAAAATAGAAGAGCAAACAATACCTTCCCTCCAAAATTATCACTTCTAATTTCGGTATTTAGGAGTCGGCACACCAAATTCAAAAACACATTCATCCCTCTTGACTTCCAACTTCTAACGTCGACAGTTGATATTTGGCACTGATATACAAAGACTTCAAATGGATTCTACTGACTTCTGATTTTCGATGTTAGCACATTGAAAGTCGGGAGTAGACATGAACTTGACAAACACAACAAAAAAACCCCATGAATTTCGATTCTCAATGTCAGCAAATAAACATTTGGGAGTTGACAACACCATATTTAACTATCACGATTGCATAAGAATGGTGATCAATGTTCATGATCACTCCAATTGAATAGGATAGAATGAAGCTAAATTATAAAAATGGCTAAGGAAAGAAAATAGTTTTTGCCAAGGGTTTCCACCATAAACTTGGAATCAAATATAGGACACAAAACCATGAATTCAACTCGATAACAGACACAATGTATCGATAAATATCAAAATGAGGAATCTCTTAGAACATTATTCCACCTGGGACCATAATCTCAATTGTTTTTACCTAAGCTAGATGGTCCAAACCATGGTCTATGATGTTTTATTAAGGTTGTTGGTGGTTTTCGACCATTAATGACCACTAGGGCCCTCATTTTGGTTAAAAAGGATATAAGGCACCTCATTTATGACCACTTGGTCCCTAGGGGTGCTCCCATCCCTTAATTTGTGGATTTGGGTTTGACCAGGTGTGCTCATTCATTGTATTTGGATGTTTTTGCCTCTTTTGGTCCTTTTCGACTACATAGAGCCACTCTTATGCCACCATTCACTCTACCACACCTAGGTCACCTTCATTTATGGCCACCCATGCCATCCCAACATTCACATCAGACATTTGTGATTGTTTGAGTTGGTTTGGGAGCCTATTGGTCAACAAAGGGGGGGTTTGAGGTCCAATGTAAGCCTACCACATGTATAACATTTGATTTCCTCCAAAGGCTAATAATTTTATCCTATTGTATTATGTGTGAACGAAATGAAATAATAGATATAGAATCATAAACACGTAAATATTGCAATGAAAATAGAGATACAATAAACACATTCTATTAAATGGAGGAAATAGAACATACTGTAATTACAAGCGTTAGAATGGTGGTATCTATCTTTGAGAAGAGATGCGGCTATTACGTCATCTGTGCTAAGATGATTAAAAAATGATGCTAAAAGGGACTATTTATAATAAGAATGAGGGAGATAGTCCTAAACATATAAAACATAACCATAGAAGATGAACCATCATAAATTTTGCGGCCCCAAGGTGGTTAGTTGAACAACCAACTTATTGGGTTCATAACTTTTGCATACGATCTCTGATCTGGGAGCTCGATAGCCAGTTGGAAAGGTATATTCGAGGTTTACATATTTCAAGTAGGGAAAAATGTATTATATTAGTGACCAGTTGGTCCCCTGAATCTCCAAAAAATGATGTTTAGGGACTTAAAACAACCCCAAAAGTTTAGGACCTGAAAAACAATAGAAAAATAACTAGGAAATTGCCAAAATGGACAATTGTTTTGAGCCAGTGGAATAGGTGGGAGATGGCACTGATCTCCATCTAGATCAATCATCCCCACTTAGGAAGAAATGGTCTCCATTGTGTCAAATACTGTATCATATCTAGAACTATGTGTTGAGTTGATCTCCCGGTGCGACATTCGCTGAAATGAAAAGGATGCATTTCTTTGACATCCCAAGACAGATGTAATTGTTGTTGTTGGGTGTGCTGAAGGTATTCAACAATTCTGGTTGTCATGTTATACTTTATCTGAATTGGTCTAGGTGATTTATTTCTAGATGATCACCTTGAATGCATGGCCTTGCACTGTAGAGGTCACATTTGAATGGATGAGGGAACACTGACTTTGTGTTCTTATTTTTTTTTTGCGCAGAGGGATCCCGTGTAGAGGATGCAGAGGTCTATGTGATCGGATGTTATCCTTCAAAGGAGATTGTGAATAGGTATAATTTATCAGTGTGGGAGATTATATTCCTACCCTACGAGGATATGGTAGGTGTAACTGTCTCTAGTATCCGATATACTTTTCCTCCCAAAGTAATAATGACCCTATGAGGTCGTGTTTCATATATAGCATGACACTTCTAGACATATGCTTTTCCTAAAAGAACATCATAGGCTTCAAGTGGGGACAAATCACATAGTACCTCCTCTTTGAAATGGTTGATGCCATATGGTAGGCAACATTGGTGAGTAAAGCATATACTTTGTCCTTGTCTTATCCAACCAATGTTTTATGGTTGCAGGTGTGGTGTTGTAAGAATCTCCAATATGTTGATGACTTATGCTGAGATTAGGTTCTTTTGTCTATCGTTGTCAACAACAAAATGGAGTGGTATTTCCTTCACCCACATCTGCGAGTGGAAGAGCCAATCCTATTCCTATGACTCTTCAGGTTCCTCTGGTTGAATACAGGTGGTAAAAATAGTGACACTGGATTCTGCATCAATGATCTCCTTCCCATAGTCTGTGGTTGTGACAATGGGTTTTGAATTAGAATCAGGATATGATTTTGAAGCTTTGATCTCAGCCTCCAATGAGTGCTTTGAGAGACATTCATCAATGTTGTTACAAGCAATTTTGTGGAACTAACGCCACTTCTTGGTGTCATTCTTTATCTTTCCATTAACCTTCATTACTTGTGGTGGGGACTAGTTTTCATTTCCTGGTCATGTGTTCTACAGGCCATGGTTTCCCTTGCCTTATTTCTGCAGTGGATTTGCAGGTCTAAATTTTCACTTGTTCTTTTGCCAAAAGTTCTACTCGATTTTGACAACATACCAATAGGAATCTCACAATGAAGATATGTCTAGGAATCCAATATTTGTTCGTATGTACCAATGTATGCCACTACTATATTTCAGTACCAGGTGCCACTTAATGTCCTTGGTACCCAACTTTGTACGCAAGGTATTAAAGTTGTTGGTGTAGTCTGACACTGTCTAGTCTCTCTCTTGACGCAAAATTGTCCTTTTTGTATATTGGTCATCATAGTTTCCTACATGGTAATACTATTCCTTAACGAAATCTATGAAAGAGGACTAAGTGGGATGGGGGGATGGGCCTAAACCGACTCGACTGATAAGTTTTTCTCACAAAAATCATCCCACCAATTTTTGACATGGGGGAGACCTTAAGGAGCACAAAGGTGATCTTTTCCCTATCAAAAAAATGGCGGACATAGGAATTACCTTAAAGAACATTGAACCACTTACCTAGGTCATCAAAATCAATTTAGCCTTCAAATAAATAAATATTAAAGTTAACTTGTACCTTGAAGGGAATTGCATCTATGAAATGACTTCTCGTTGAAGGTGCATCTGCCGATGCCGACATTCATCGAAGGATCTTGGAGAAATTATCCATCATCTTGTTCCTTTGTCACGTGAGGGATTCCTTGAGCAATTGCTTGATAGGATCTCCTATTCTGTCATCTCTCTTTTCTTCCAACATGGGAGGCTGTTTGGGGTGGTGAGAGTGATCTTCACTAAGTGAAGCTAGTTCAAGACCCAACTCTCTATACGCCGACCTTGTCGAGGACATGAACCAAGAAATAATCAAACAGAAGATTTATCTCATACAACTAATCCGTATTTATGGGTGAATGAAATGAAAGAATAGATATAGAATCATAAACACAAAAATATTTCAAGGAAAACAAAGGTACAATAAACATATATTGTATTAAATGGTGGAAATATAATAATATGTAAATACAACAACTAGAATGGTGGTAGCTATCTTTGATATGAGATGTGGCTTCTACGCTCATCCATTCCAAGATTATTACAAAATGATATTGAAAGGGCATATTTATAATAAGCACGAGGGTGAGAACCATAAATTTCCAAACATAACCCTAGAACATGAGTCGTCATAAAGTTTGCGGCCCCAACGTGGTTAGTCGAACAATCAACTTCTCAAGGTCATAACTTTTTCAAACAATATCCGATTTGGGAACTTGATAACACATTGGAAAGGTATATCCAAGATTTACATATTCCATTTGGGGAGAAATAGATTTTGATTGCAAACATTTGCCCCCCTAAATCACCAAAAAACATCGTTTAGGGCCTCAAAACAACCACGAAAGTTTAGTACTTGAACAAACTTAGAAAAATAACTAGGAATCTTCCAAAATCGATAAAATATTTTAAGTCAGTGGATTAGTTGGGTTTCCACCGATATCCATCCAGATCACCATGTAAGAAGAGTTCAAGTCTTTGCAACACAATGGAACTTGGTAGTTGGTTCCTCTACCTTCCAAGAGGAAACTAGTGCAATGTAAGTGGGCATATAGGACCAAAGTTAATGAGAAGGTGAGATTGGTTTCCAAGGGGTTATATCAAGTCCATGGAGTATACTATATAAATGCATTTTCACTGGTGGAAAAGATGGACCGAATCATGCTAGTTTTTGCCATTGGTGCATCCAAACGATGGGAAGTGCACCATATGGATGTGAAGAGTGTTTTTATTCATGGTGATATTCATGAGGAGATTTATATGCAAAATAATGAAGGTTTCATACATTATCCTTCACTTTTTTTTTAGGTTTAATAAGTCTCTCTATGACCACAAGCAAGCTCCTAGAGCTTGGTATGCCAAGATGGACAACTTCCTTCTCTCTCAATGTTTTTAAATACGTAAATATGATCCTAATGTGTATTTGCAAAATTTATATGACTCTATTATAATCACTGTACTATATGTTGTTGATATTTTGATAACTTGAAGTTGCATTGATGATATAGGTTCAGTTAAGTCTTCATTGCATAGCGTGGGTTCTATGGATCACTTGGGATTGTTGAAATAATTTCTTGGATTGGAGATTGAGAAATATGATGTAGGTATCAATATAACCCAATGAAGGTATGCTACAAACCTATTATATAAGTTCAAAATGTTTGAATGCAAATTTTTTAAGTTTCCCTTCCTTTCAGGAGTAAAACTAGGTGATTTTTGTTCATCTCCATTGGTGGACAACTCATTGTATAGGAAACTACTTGGGACTTTGTTGTATCTCACACACTCTTGCCCTGATTTGGATTATGCAGTAGGTTTTTTTTCTATACATATTCAAGAGACTCATGGGAGGCATTGGAATGCTACCAAAAGGATCTTGCACTATGTGCAAGGAACCAAACATTTCATGATACACTATGCAGCTAGTTCTCCGATAGAACTAGATGGATTTATTGATTCAGATTGAGCTAGAGATATAACTAACAGAAATTCCACTTCATGTTATGTATTCATGCTTGCACATGTGCCTATTTTTCAGTCACGTAAGAAACAACAAACTATTTCTTTATCTTCAGTTGAGGCTAAGTACAAAGGAGCAGTGAATGCAACTAGACAATGTGTGTGGTTGCAAGGAATTCTTGGAGAAGTTAGATTTGCATTTGATTCACCCACTGTCATTTGGTGTGACAATCAAAGTACAATGAATATTTCCATAGATCCAGTACAGAGACAAGGGACCAACCACATTAAGATACACATGCACTACATCAGGAGCTTGGTGCATGACCAGGTGATATCATTGCAGTATTTCCCATGTCTTGAGCAAACTCCTGACATATTCACCAATAGATTAAAAAACAAGACCTTCACCTACCTTATATCACTCATTAGGGTGGGTGGCACATGGTGAAGACTGATATTTACTTCATATTTTTCTTCATGTTCATTTTTTAGGGGAGGTTTTATTTTCATGAGCTTTTCCTCCTTACCTTGTCTATATGGATTAATAAAAATGTAAGATGTGACTTTATCCTTAGTTTCCGATGCCTCATTTTGATTTTTTTTACACTAAGTCGGTCTTAATGGGGTGGTTTAGAACATTATTCCACCTAGGACCATTATCTCATTCGTTTTTACCTATGCTAGATGGTCCAAACCATGCTTTATGATGTTTTCCTAAGGTTGTTGGGGGATTTTGTATCATTAATGACTACTATCACCCACATTTTGGTCAACCAGGAGATAAGGTGCCTCATTTATGACTAATTTATACCTAGGGGTGCTCCAATCCCTTAAGTTGTGGACATGGGTTTGACCATGGGTGCTCATGCATTGTATCTATGTGTTTTTTTCTCTTTTGTTGCTTTTGGACTTCCTAGAGCCATTCCTATGCCAACATTAACTCCACCATGCCTAGGACACCTTCATTAATGACCAATGATGCCATCCCAATGTCCACATCAGAAATTCATGACAATTTTGAGGTGGTTTGGTATCGATCAACCTAGGGCAGGTTTTGAGGTCCAATGTAATATTGCCACATGTATGCCATTTGAATAAACCCAAAGGATAATGATTTTATCCTATTGTATTATAATTATGATATTAACATGTTTACATGTTGTATTGTAATAGAAAATTCAGTTATTGACATCATTCGTTAGTGTAATTTTACCTCTTTTACACTATTTTGTGCTTGCTTTGTCAAATTATTTCATTGTGAGGATTCTGTTAGATTGTAGATCTTGATGTGAATTAGAATTTTAAGAAAAAAAGGTAAGTCCACCATATTTTAAATAAACACAACTGAGCCTCAACATACCAAAATTTATTGGTTAAACCATCCTACGATCATCAAATGGCCCAAAATAAATACAAAAAATGCTAATTATAAGATTCCATTAAACAAAAGAAAACATCCCAGAATAGCCAATCGATAATGCATACTCATTCAATCATATGAACAAAGTTAAATTATTGAACCTTCTTCCCAGTTCATACATTACAAAACCAAACCCATACTATATAAGTAGAGTTTTAGCCATTCAAGAGAAACAAAATAATTTAACATAACATCAACATTCTTTCACTTGTACCATTCCATACATATAAATAGATAAATGGGAATCCAACCCATGGTCCCAATTGACTTCCCAACAAAGTTGAATCCAATACAGACGAATATTTATATTATCTGCACTTCATGAATAGTAATTAACCAAGACTAAACATGTATAGAAATGCTATAATATTCTAGTTCAATTAATAAACATCATATATCCAAACAACCCATAAACAGAATAAGGCTAAGAAATTCCTCTAACCACCCAAAAATATGGATCTATAAATAATTTATAAACACAAAAAACTATAAGATCATTCATTAGCTTGACCGGTTGTTACTGTGTGAATAAAAATTCAGTAGCATTTATGGTATTAAGGAAAAATTATCCAACTTTCAGAACAAACATCATGCACTATAATTTATTCTACAAAGAATTACAAAATCAAATGTAAAGATTAAACATCATTTACTTATCCGAGCACAAAACAATTGGTAATTTCCTTTATGGCTTCCACGATCTACCCAACTGTGGGTCTCTTCCCAACCTATATTATTTCAGCTCTTAGAGACCACCCCCGAGATGGGACTTGTAAAATTAACCATAGAAATCTTCCCTTTACCCCTGGAAATCTATTTCCAAATCAATAAATAGCATGGGACACAATTCCAAACATAGGAATCCTAAAAGAATTTCCAACTCAGGAAATAAAATTATACCACTCCCAACATAGGGAACCAAAATCTATTTCCAAAGTAGTAAATATCATTCTACTACACCTCCCAAAAACAACGATCTAAAATTCATTTCCATCTCAGGAAAAATCAATTATCCACACTCCCAAACACAGGGGTTCTAAACAAGTGTACATGAATATAGGATGTTGGCTACGGGAAATTCCATGCCAAACCACACAGTTTTCCATTGTGGTCTACTTCCAATGGAATCATAAGGAAACTCATCACTGTTTACTCAACACCCAGAAACTCAACTAGAGCGGTTCATGCATAATTTTCCATTCAGTTGACCACAACACAACAATAAACCAAGGACAACAAGATATATATAGATTCTATTCATACAATTGACTCTGGTATGCATAATATGCAACTATTCTCTCTCTCTCTCTCTCTCTCTCTCTCTCTCTCTCTCTATGCACTCTCTTCACCGAGTTCCTCTACACATATCCAACCTGTGCAAGTGCGTGTGGAGTCTAATGTCGCACCCTTCCTCCTCTCTTAGCGTACATTACCCCCCAGATTAATTTCTTCCACAATTGATTCCATCTCCCTACATGGGAACTATTCTCCATGTAGAAACATGTCTCATGAAACCATCAATATCCTACCTAGTCCTCCACTAACCTTTTCCTTAAACATACTTAGAAAAAATAAACAAAGTTAAGGGGTAAAGAGGGTTTATCACAAAATGAGCTAAGGATTAGGCTAATTAAAATATTATAGGAAGTCTTCTAATATTACAGGGTTAATAGGGTTAAGAATTCTCTTGCTTATAGGCTATACAGCCCCACCCTCACTTTCTCTTAGTAAATTTACTAGTCCCCTCTCTCTTCAACATGTGCCACCACTGAAGCCAATACTATAATTTTATATTAATATGTTAAACTTTACAATTTTCCTACCATTTGAGCAATACATATCAAAATTGCATGATACAACTAGGGATCTTAACTCGTAACATTGCATTCCCCTCACTCTTAAGATCAACACCGTCCTCTGTGTTATACTGTTCAAAATTGATTAACAAAAATATTTTAGACTTATTACAAAATACATTCATTCAAAACAAGCCTGTGGATACTTTCCTCATGTCCAATCTTGTATTTATTATTCAAACTATTCCTTTAAGGTTGCGAAGGGTCCATTGGGCCTTTTCCAATCCTATTTCCCTACCCCTCACAATATTGGTCATTATGTTACATCTAGTTCTACCTTCCACTTTTGTCCTATTGATGTTGTGCTTATTTATTACGTAAATATGCACACCGTCGAGGAACATTTCCACCTACATCTCCCACTATAAAACCTTCTTGAATAGTGTAGAAGATTACCTATTTATTCTTTCTTTTCTTTGGGAAATATCTAATTGTATTTCAAACATTTAAATTGGGAAGGAGTTCTTTTTCCCACTGGATATACCACCTTTGCATCAAACTTTACAATTTTGTTCCTTGAAGAAGTAAACTAATCCTTATCATCCATAGGTCTAGCCTCTTTCTCCTTGACATCATGCTTTTCTTTTAGCCTACCATTCACTGACTTGTGCACTTCATGACTATTTTTACTTTCCTCATATAGGAAATTGGCATTCTGAAGACATTCTTTAAATGATTGGGGTTAATCATATGTAATCATATCTATATAATAGGTTGGAAGTCCACTGAGGAAGCAATGAACTTTATCTTTCTTGTCCTGAATGAAATTGAAATAGTCAAGCAACTCCAAGAAATGATTTTCATACTCTTCCATTGTTTTATTACCCAAGTAGAGTTCGAAAAAATCTCACATTTTCTTGTCATAATACCGTTGGGATAAATATTCTTGCTTGAATAGCCTCTAAAATTTTCTCGATGAGATTTGTCTTTCATCTAATCATTCTACTTGTGTCAACTGCTTCCACAAATAGTATGCTCTTCCCTGAAGATTAAATATTGCAATGCAGGACCGATTCCTAAATGCCGATGTGTTCCGACTTCAATCACAAGCTCCGTGTGTGTGCTTTCCACTATGTGAAAAGGATTACCCAAGACAAAAAGAATGGATCAGGCCATACACTTGGATACCATGTTAAAGATTAACAAACAAAGATGAAACACAAATGACAGAACACCAGTTGACATATTGATTTCGTGGGAAATATAATGCCTTCTCATTATTAGACTCAAGTATTTATAGGATTACATCAGGTCAAAACCATGGGTAAATACCATGGGTCACTAATTATAGTTAAGGTGACAAAATTAACTACTCAACTAGCCAACTAATTAATGCATTATTAACCATAGTAAACCATTGAGATTACAATTATTAACACCTTTCACTCCGCTCCTCACAAGCTCCCATTTTGGAATCCCTTGTAGCCCAATATATCTTGTGTCTTGATTCCAAATGCGGGGTGCGAGGGAGCAAAGAAGGGAATTTCACGAGGAGTGGAGGGATTGGAGGGCACCATGGGGATGAATGAGTGGGAAGGGTAGAAAGGTGGGGTAGAGAAGGGAGAGGAGGGGGAAGGGTCAAGGTAGGGGGTGGGAATCAGAAAGGAGCGTTAAGGGGAGGTGGAGGCGGAGACAAGGTTGGGAGGCTCGTGAGTTTGTTTTTTTATTTTTTTTAATCATTTCAAATTAATGTTTTTTTAACTAATTATTATTTATATTTTTTAACGCTTTGTTTTTTAATTGCGTATTATTTATATTTTCTAACAATGTTTTTTAATATGTTAATTTGAAATGTTATGTATTTTATTTAATGTTTAATTTAATTTTGTTAATTTTTTGAATTATTTAAATTTAAATTTTATTATTATTATTATTTATTTTTAATTTAACATTCTCTTTTAATTTGTTTTTATTTAAGTTTAATGTTATGATTATGCTTACTGTTTTTTTTTTAATTTTTTATATGTTTGAAATTATTATTTTATTAAATTTTTTTAATAAGTTTTTATTATTATCATAGGTAATTAAAATAAAAATAAAAAGTGTTGTTTATATATAAAGGATAATGACATTAAAAAATGTTATTTGTAGATATATTTTTTTTTCTCATATCAAGTGAATAATAACTTTAGGGCTCATCCTTGAGACACCTTCAGGCTCAAAACATGGAGAATTAAACCCTTTCAACAAAGTCTTCCTATGTCTTCTGCAATGTTAAGTATTATTATTTTTATACATGAATTTTCTAAAAATATATTAAAAAATGGTTTAAAATGTTTTTTATTATCATTATTTGTTTTCAATTTTGTTCATGATTTTTTGATATAAAATTCCAGAAAAAAAATTCATATATATGTGTGTGTGGGGGGTTTTCATTAGATATTTCTTTTAAATATAAACATATGATTGTTAAGTATTAAAAAATAATATTAACTAGCTACAACTACCAAACCATGTATTGAAGTGAAGTTAAAAATGGTTAAAAAACACTAATTTACATTGTATTTAAAAAGTATAGAATCATAGGGGTGGAAGGAGAAGGAGGAGTCATCAAAGACCCTAAAGGAAAATTTGTGAAAATGTTTGTATGGGGGCTAGGAAGAAGAACAAATTAGGCACAATGGTTGGATCTACTATAAGGCATGCCATTTTCAACATAGTTAAACATTCCAAAACTCCTCGTCTTTGGCGACTCCAGGTTCATGATCCAAAAAATGTGCATCCCATATAAAGAGAATCCTACCAAATGTGGAAGAATATAAAAAAGAATTTATAATATCCCATTCCTATCTTAGTTACCTATTATCATGTTAACCAAGAAAGCAACGGGTTGGAGGACGATATAGAAAATCAAGGATCATGGCTAGTTAAAGGAACGATAGTTTATGATAATCAACCTTTGACAAGAAAGTGGATCCCATGCTAAATAACAACAAGGGTTTCGTTGGCCTAGGGATAACCCAAGGAAAGAGTATGGTAACTCCTTTAGGAGGGGAGTAACTTGACGCTCCCCTCTAGACATCAAACCTAGAGGCTAAGCTCATGTGGGGGGTATGTGGTGGTCTCCAAATGAGATGAGTATGCAAATGAGTAAATGCACTGGGATTATGGAGTGATTATGATGTTAAGGTCATCAAAAGAACAATATCGTTCTCCTCTTTCATTTTTGAGGCTCACACAAGCGAGGGTTTCATAATTAATAAGGAAAATTACAAGGCAGATAAGATGGATAAATCAATAAATTCAGGGAATTTACAGTCTACAAACACTTTCTAAGGAGGAGAACCTTTGTCGATGCTTGTCCGCATTGGATTTTATTGTCATAAAACATAAAACTCATCCATTATGTGATTTTCCTCTCTCTAGGAGGCAGGACGAGTGTGTGTATCCCTCTTTTGAGTTTTTTTTATCAAATCCCTCCTATAATATTTAGATACTTTAGTTCAACCCACCCTTTCTGGTGTACAGGATCATCGGAATTAATCCATAATCAGGATTCCTTCTTCCCTTCGTGTAACAGATGTGTTATTTTTTCATCATTTAAGCTAGCATTATGATAAGATCTT
>LPNX010659537.1:3054-15686 GCA_001517045.1 Pseudotsuga menziesii | reverse complement strand
CATCGATAGTCTTTCCTTTTGGCCACATGATGATTTGACCATCTATGAATGCAACCTGCATTCCATAGTCTAGCTTGTATGAAGATTCCTCACTACCTTTTATTGAATATTGGTAGTCATCTACAAGTTTCACCTTGTGAGGTGATTCATGTTCTGATATTCTTACAAAGGATTCCTTGAATCCCATCATATGTTTGGAAGCCCCACTATCTATAAGCGAATCATCACTTCCATGAGTAGTGTTACCTATGAGAGCTAATATTAGAACATATTCATCCTCGCTTGAAGAATCTTCTCTTTCATATCTGGATCACTTTCTGGATGGTTCATCATACTCTGCAGCATGAACATGATGTCTTCTTTGGCCTCGTCTCCCTCTGAAACTGGAACCTCCATACTCATGTAGGTGTCCAATCCATTTTCTTCAAAGAGATCATATACTTCCAGGTTTGGAAGTTGTCAACTTCCGCAAGCTTTTAACTAAGCTGATGTGATATATCATATTGAAATGAGAACCTCAAATGGAAATAGCAAAGGATTAGATCTTACCGATTTGAGGTGTCTGTCCTTGTCCCGGAGTTCGTTGATCTAGGGTTTGTCACAGAAACCCTAATTTTCAAAACTTGGAATCTTTCAAATCTAATTGGATGAACAGATATATCTCTTCAAATGGAGTTGTCCAATGTACTCCTTTTCTGAAAACAGTGAAGGGAAACTCCCGGAACAGGAAGCCCTAATTTTCTGATTTCTTCTGCAGAAATGCCTATTACTGTTTCTGTGATATCTCCTAAATTACTGATCCTATGTGTCTAAAATTTCTCACTGAGGTAACCTCACATGTTCTCAATCCAACACCGTAGGTTTCATCAGAATTGGTTTCACCATTTGGGATTTATGATCCTTTTCCCAAGGTGACCTATTATTGGACTGTTCAGAACAGCGAAGTTGTACGGCATGCCACGTGTCACTGGTTCATCTTCTGAGTCTGAACTTAGGAAAAAATAAATTACAGTCCGTGACCTTTCTGTAACATCTTCAGTAATTCCATTTGGACATCTGTATCCCAAGCTATTGCAGATCGCCCCAGGTGTCCTGTTTATGGATGATTTCTGGAAGAGGATGGAACCCTCACTTGGAGAGATCATATCTCCCAGAATATAGCGAATCAGAAGCTAAACTTTGGAAAAAGTGTTCATCAAGAGTTTATCGTCGGCCCCTACAATTTTCAGCTTCTGAGACTTCGCCAATCTCAGAATATAGCGACTGTACCAAAACTTAGCATTTTTAGTATTTAGGGTTTCTCCTTGCTCAGGGTCAAACTAGGGTTTGACTTTCCCAGAGTTTCACCCAACCAAATTTATTGATCCAGGTCTCTAAATTTCGGTTTTGATGAGGAGAAAAATCCTATGCTAGTCTCACCCAAAAATTCCTCTTCTGTAGAAAGCCCTAATTTCCACATCGAAACTGAAAATGCTTGAAATTGAATTCTGTATCGACAGAACGATGCACCATTTATTGGAAAGTCATCTTAGCATACTTTTGCTGAAAATATGTGGAGGAAGATCCAAAAAATGGGAAGCCCTAGTTCCTGTAGCTGCACAATGTCTTCTTCTCCGGTTAGCTCTGATACCATGTTAGTTTTTCATCATTTAAGCTAGCATTATGATAAGATCTTTTCACTGAGAGAATAACAAGCACATCAATCACAAAAGCACATCACAAGAGACAAGAGACAAATATTTTAGGAGGGGAAACCATAAATGGAGAAAACCCCTCAACTTCCTCTAAGATAGTATCACCACAAGATGTGATCCCAAAACAGTAAGATGACCTCCCAACACAACAGCAGCCTTCTGTCTTCTGTCAAGCCAAAGTATTTCTTTCTCCAAAGGTGCGCCACACTTGAGAGAGCAAGTGATGTAATTCACAAGTGATAAATAGAGAGACTCTCACTCTCTATTTATATTCTTCCGTTGACTTGAAGTGCACTCAACCGTGTAGGCTTAACTTATAATTAATTACTTGAGCCTACACCTTAATTAGTGTATAATAACCCAAGTGCCCCGAAACTGTGGGGACTTACCTAATGACTTGACAAGACTTGTTTACATTAATAATCCTCCCGATCGGAACATCGGGGTAATACAATATGACTCAAATACATAATAGAAACATCCCAAAATAAACATCGGGTTACAATATATAAAATACATATAAGAATACATTCCGAAGTTACATATACATCAACAAGATGAAGAAACCATTCCCTCCTAGCGCAAAATTGATCTAAGTTTCTAAGGTTATCTCAAGGATTCAAAAAAATGTTGCATGTAGTTCAAGAATGTATTAGGGGAGTGCATTAGAAAAATATACCTTGACTAAGGAAGCATGTTATAATGGAAATAATATATCTTATACTAGTACATGTGAACTTTTTTCCCACAGTAAATCATTGCTATAGAAACACATTTATGTCGCTATAGAGATGAATAAAAGCCCAAATTTTCCGCAAAATTATCGTCGCATTAGCCACTCTTTGAATATTCCATCGGTATAGAGACATAACATCGATGACAGGTTGTGATTGTGGAATTTTCTTCAAAAACCAATAGGCATCAATATAGTGACATTTATGTGTCCCTATAGAAATGGTTGGGCGTCGCTATAGAGATGGTTTTTTGTGGGAAAAATAAGAGACTAAGTCAAATTGCTTTGTTTGAGCGATGTTTGGGTGTCTCTATAGCAATAGAATATTGTCATAAAATCAAATGAATATATCTTATTGCGTCATGGGAGTGACAGAATATTGTTACAAAATCAAATGAATATATCTTATTGCGTCATGGGAGCGATATATTATTGTCGCAAAATCAAGCAAGTATTTCATATTGCGTCGGTATAGCAATGTACGTTGGTCGTATTAGCGACATCAATGCTTCGCTAGGCATGAAAGTATGTAGAAACCAAGAAATTCCAAAGTCATTTTCCATTTCTATAGTGATGGTCTATCACCATTATAAAGACGACAACCTGTTGCTATAGCGACGAGAGTATGTCGCAACTTAGAAGCACCTATGCACTGATTCGTTGCTATAATAACATCGCTATCTCGGTATAACAACAGAAGTACACCGCTATAGCAACATTTACTGTGTATTTTAATATATATATATATATATATATATATAATTCACACCAAATATTATATTTCAAATCTAGGCATACCTACATTCTGGAAAGGATTTTACAACCTAAACATTGGTATCATTACATCAGGAAGGAAGGAAAAATCCAAGCAATTTTACTTTCTTTCAATACTATCTATCTAAATTCGAAAACCTTTGACTCTTAGTTGAAGAATGGAAGATAGCTAAGCCAAACAAGCAATGCATTTATGCTAATCTTGCTAAGCTTCGCTCTCCTTATTCTGTTTTTTCACATTATGTTGAAACCAAGAAATTCCAAAGTCATTTTCCATTTCTATAGTGACGGTCTATCACCGTTATAAAGATGAAAACTTGTCACTATAGCAACGAGAGTATGTCACAACTTAGAAGCACCTATGCACTGATTCGTCACTATAGTAACATCGCTATCTCAGTATAACAACAGAAGTACACCGCTATAGCAACATTTACTGTGTATTTTAATATATATATATAATTCACACCAAAGATTATATTTCAAATCTAGGCATACCTACATTCTGGAAAGGATTTTACAACCTAAACATTGGTATCATTACATCAGGAAGAAAGGAAAAATCCAAGCGATTTTACTTGCTTTCAATAATATCTATCTAAATTCAAAAACCTTTGACTCTTAGTTGAACAATGGAAGATAGCTAAGCCAAACAAGCAATGCATTTATGCTAATCTTGCTAAGCTTTGCTCTCATTCTATTTTTTCACTTTTTTTCTTTTAGAGGCACATACATTATTATTTCCATCAACAACATAATTTAAAAACTATTTCATTTCATTGATTTTCATAATAATTTAGATGCACTAGTATGAAAATTCTTGGATATCCTAAAAATTTCATTTATGCATACTTACCTTCTATGAATTTACAAGAAAATTGTTGATGCATTTCTAAAGTGACTGACAAAAATGTCTTTAAGAAAGACCTGTTGTTGGTATCTAATTATGTGATTTATATTGGTAGTAAAGTTGTTTATAATCCAGCTAGTTATCGTTTTTTTTATCATGAAGAGAAACTGGCTAGAACTTGACATAAGTAGACCCTTGATGTTATCATTGATAGGGGAGCATTCAATGAACTTTTGAAGTCCAGAAGAAACAAAACACCCTTTTGAATGCCTTTAATAATGTGTCTGGGGTAACCACAGATACAATTTCCCTAATCTCATACTTGTACTATTCATGATATCATCCGAGTTTTGAAAAGACTGTTCAATGGAAATAGCAGGTGTTGCAGTACTATTGAAGAATTTAATCCTTATCCAAGTATATGGCAGATTGGTAATCATCTTGGGATCAGCTTTTGGAGCATCTATTTGTGATTACCAAGAGCATAAGTAGTTGATGAAGTATTGATGAATAAAATTCCTTGAATACTTATTGAAGCTCCTTGCATAAATCCAATTACAAGCGATACTCATCAATTTTTGCAGCAGATTTAAAGCAAGACCTCAGGAAGAGCCAAGAAGCAAGGAGAAGAAGTTTTTTGATAAAAACTTAACATCATAAGTATTAAAATTCACATATTATTGATTAAATGACATGATCCTTGACACCCAAAGTGAATTTTATGGAAAACAAGTGTGATTGATGAATTTGCAAGGTCAAAATATGATCTTGGCGAAGACTTTTGAAAGAATTTTTGTAGATAAAACCCTTGAAGACAATTGTAGACATAAAGGATGCATTCTTCAAAGCCAATATCATGGACTAAATAGACAAATGTTAGGAATTGGTCTTGAATAGAGTTAATAAATCTATCCTAAGGTGAAGCTTGCAGCAAAATAAACAAGTGGGGTAGGGATCTGATCTAGCAGAGTCTCATCCTCATGGACCTAATAAGAAACATAAGTTTATCCCTAAAAAGGATTTGAAATCGAGGAATTTCAGATAAGAGGGTGATCAACCAAAAATGAAAAGTGTATGAAACCATCTTTAGATTTCTTTTGTGAGTATAAAAGACCAAGCTCAAGATTAGGAGGAGAGGACCCATAAAATCCATTTGCAGCAGTGACCTTCCAAAAAAAAACATACTTCTGAGCTCATTCATCACTTATATCATAACTATAGAACAACATATTTAAAGTGCAACATCATGATTTCTAATACATTCATTATAGCATCCAAAGAATTGAAGAAGACATGGACAAGACATAGTAAGAAAATGTTTTACACTGATTGAGACTTGTTCTCTCGGATAACATCAGTTTACAGATGTTCAGGTCAAATCTTAGAAAGGAATACTCAGTAAGATACAAGAAAATAGTAAGACATAAGTCCCAACTTTCTAAATCATCAAAAGGATTTAAATGTGGCAAGTTAAGCACTGAAAGCAAGCCTAAAATGCATTATACTTGTGTGGGATCTCAAGAGAACTATTATCAGAATCTAACATCTAAAAGAGCACCTTTCACATCTTCAGAGAAGGAAATTTAAGTACAGATAAACCAAGAAGATAAACTGACAGTTTTAGGTAGTGAATTAGAGAGGACAAAACATCTAAAATTCTATTTGTCTCACACAGTCAAAAGACCTATTGAAAATAAGAGGAAAATTATTGGTAGGTTATTATTTATGAAGGGCTAAAACTACTGAATAGTTCAAGAAGCAGTTTGACAGTGGGACTTCCCTTGTTGAAGCCAAACTCATAAGAATAATATTAAGGATGAAAACGAAAAATTTAAGAATTAGCTATTGATAATGACCATAGACTTGACATTCTAGAATTTGAGTAATGAGTCGTGACCAATGAGCTTTTGAAGTAATCAATAGAAGAATGATTCAAGATATGAAATGTTGGCATAAAGATACATGAGCATACTTAAAGGGGGATATTGTTGGACATTAGGTTCAATGTTCCCTGTGAGTTACATGACATGGACTTATCATCAGAGTTACAATATCTAATAGCGATTAGTCCATGTCGCAAAACTCACGGGGAGCCTTGAACCTAATGTCCAACAATATCCCCCCCCAATGTGATCCAAGTGCATTTCAAACCCTTGACCTATTGCTATGATACCATTTTTCTATCAAATGCATCATCTGATCTTAATCTTGGCTCAAAGATTTGAACCTATGTGACTAATTTAAGGATATTAT
Organism: Pseudotsuga menziesii; assembly: GCA_001517045.1. Lineage (NCBI taxonomy): Eukaryota > Viridiplantae > Streptophyta > Pinopsida > Pinales > Pinaceae > Pseudotsuga > Pseudotsuga menziesii. Next base: position 9,382 of record LPNX010659537.1, on the reverse strand, counting down.
TGAACTAATATTTATTGGGAGATAGATAGTCCTCCTTTTTCTAGTTCTGTTGGAACTTACAGATGTGATGCTTGTCGTAGTGCTTATCCTAGAAATTGCACTCCTTCAACTTGTTAAGTCATGAATTTATTTTCTTCAGTCTTATATTTTGCTTGTGATTTTTTGTTTTAAGCTTGCTCATTTGCTTACGTCTAGGAAATTTTGGTTTAGAGTGAAATTTTGATTTTTTGCCTTTAGTATTTCATTATTTTTGTTTTTCTTATGTCCTGAAGGGTTCTATAGGATATATGTTGAGTAATAGTTTCATAAATAAGCACTAATACCAAGTTATAGTCATATAAACCTATGTTAAAGTTGAATTAGTGGTCAAAAAGCACAAAATTTGATTTTTATATTTTCTTGTAGCGCAACGGTTAAAATTTTACACTGGCGCGCTACAAGAAAATCGTGGGTGCAGAATTTGTCAGTTTTTACGTCGAATTCTCCAATGTTTTCGCTCCTGGGATGACTAATCACATGTGTAGGCAGGTTTAATACGTGTTTCATCAAAGATAATCATGCAGATAGGTGCTTTCTATTATGTGAGGGAGATCGTGGCAGTCAGAAGTTAAGGCTTGGAAAATCATGACAGACAGTGAAATGAGGCGAGATTGACGGGAAAGAGGTTCTCCAATTAAGCATTACGAAGCAGGTGGAGAAGTGGAATGAAGACACATTGCTAAGAATCAGGAATTTGCAGTTGAAGAAGGAATTTAGGGTTTCGCAGCGCGACATTTGGAAGTAAGCTAAATACTTGAGGACAGTTGGAGCATTAAATTCGACGTTCAGCTAGTCCAAGAATCAATTTTTAACACATGCAGCAAGCTGGGAGTAAGGTATTCCGCGTGACCTTGGTCATGGCCTGTTAAATTGGGGGTTTTTCTATTAAACCTTATAATGTTGAATTGTTAAAAGAAAACATAAATTCATGTATTCAACAAACTCCCAATGGTGAGAGATCAGTCCAAAAGGTTTAAATGAGCATCTTTGTTGTTAGTAAAGTTTAGCAGCATCTCTGTTAAATATTTTTGGTGCTCTGTTTGACCTAAATTACCTAAGCTCGGTACAAAACATTCCCTACATTGATAATAGAACTGACTGTTAAAAAATCAAGGAAAAACAACCTAGAAGAATCCAAAGGAGAATTGACTGTCAAAGCTCTGAAAACTTGAGGAAAAAAGGCTGTTAAGTCACTAACATGTTCTAAAAATCACATAGAAACATCATCAAGCCTTGGGAAAGCAGATGAAGAAGAGTGGGAAGACCAACAGGGCAGAGCCCACTGAACTGAATTGGATAGACAAGTTTCTAGGTTGTGCTGAACTCTTTGAGAATGTTGGATGGTTGAACTTCTTTAAAAAGGTTGATGGATATAATACCGAAGTTTCTCATAAATTTGCTCAATGTTATAACCAAGATATAGTATCATTTGATACTCTGAAGTTCAAATTAACTGTAGAGTTGGTGGCTGAAGCAATAGGGGTCAAGAATGAAGGAGAACTTTGGTTCAAAAAGGTGCCATTTACCTTCAATGCCCAAAGGTATCTATTGCCTGGCATTGTTCCAGATTGGAGCAAGGGAGTGCTCATCCAGAATTTCAGAGCTGAATGGGTAGAGCCTATCAAGGTTCTACAAAGCTACATTACATGTGAAGGGAGGTATGCTTTTGTCTTCAAGTATCATTTCAGGTTTCTTCAACACCTTGCTAGTGAATCAAGGATGAATCTCCCTTTCTTCGTGCTAAAGAGCTTGCAGAAAATGTCCAGCAGGATCAAAGAACATCATGACCACACTGCACAGTCCATCTTTCATCATGGATTGATCAAGCTTATTATCAGCATTGTTTTGCAAAGAGAAGGAAAGACTTGGGACTACTTTCTCTTTTGGTCTGGGTTCCAAAATAACCAGGAAGGATAGCCTACCAGAAAGTAGGTTGATAAGGGACAAACCCTAATTAGAAAATTAAGACAAAAAGTGAAGACTGAAGATGAAAAATGTGCCAAATTGGAGGAAGTGGCAGAACCTTCAAAAGGAAATTATGAACCTCAGCAACCTTTAGTTTACAATGAGAAAAAAAATGTGTTGTTTATTCACAAGGAAATCTAGCCTGTACAAAATTAAACACCAGCAGAAGCACTCATTGATGAAAAACTTGTTTTTACAGAAAAGGTTTTAGGAGATGAAGAAAATACCAAGGTTCAACTACAAAGCCCAATTACCATTTTATCTGAAGATGAAGGATACTTGTTGGAAGGAGATGAGTTGACTGCCAGTGCTAAGACTAGGGTTGGCACACAAAGGGAGTTCTACAGTTAATAGGATAAGAAAGTAATGCCAAACAAAAAGAAGATCAAGGTTAAAGAATTTGCCTCTATCATGCATCAAGGAAAAAGTTTAAAGATGGTAGGATAGTTTTCCCTAGGCTGGAGACCCAAAACTAGATTCAAAACAAATTGAGGCTGAACATGAAAAAGCTACTAAACCCTAAGTTAAACACAAAAGAGGTAACTGTGATTGATAATTATTCCTCAGATGAAAAGATAGAATCTAGCAAAGGTAACAGGAAAGGGAAGAAACCATTGAAGACAGAAGAAAAATCTAGCCTCATTGAGACTAAATTATCTGCTGTGTTTTTAGAGATACGAGGTAAACTGTTGAAGGAGCAGTAAAAAGATGAAACAGAGATGTCTTATTCAGGAAATAAGTTGTTGATGGATGAAAATGCACCTAATGAAATAGATAATCAGGAAAACCCAATGGTTCATGATGCTTCTACAGAGCTGCTGCCTGAGGATGAGGAAATCTTCAGAAAGCTAAACATCCCATGGCTGCCTAGTGAACTACAAAGTAAAACAAGAAGCAAGGCATTTGACTTAGAGAGGGAAAATTTGCAAAGAGCCATCAAGCAGTATAAACATCAAATAGAGTATATGCAAGAAACAAATGATGGTTTGATTATAGCTAATAAAAGACTCAGGGAAGACCTAGAAGAAGTGAATGATCACTACCAAGAACTTATTGCAGTCTCCAAAGAGGCCCTAAAAAGGAAAAGAAGTACAGATTTACAGTGTGCAGAATTGAAACAAACTATCAGGAATCTACAACAAGAGAATAAGGATCTTACAAGAAGGATGACAGATATGGAAGCTGAGCAGCAGAAAGCTAAGAAAAAGGCCCAAGCCTTAGATGGGATAGCTTTATTGGCAGAAGCTGCTAAAGACCTTTGAGCATTGTTAGCAAAAAAAAATAGTTACTTTTTATGTTTTGATGAGTATTTTATTTTTGTAATTATTATATTGACAATATCCTATCGATGAGTAGGCTAAAAATAGTTAGGGTTTAGACTCTAATTGAATTTTGAAAAAACAATATTTAGGAAGGTCACAAAGAGAACAAGGGGTTCGACTTTTGGCTGGCTTCAGGAGGTCTCTAGACTTATTGATAAGCTAAGTACTTGACTCTCATGTGTATTTGATGAATAGATTATGAGATATATGCTCCATTTTACCCTTCAGTCTGTGTTTTGGCTTCATTTCTAGCTTGTTTAGCTACACAATTGATAATTTCATTGTTGGTTTATAGTCTTTATGCTTGTAGTGCTTGTCAGTTGTGGATGAACTTCAATGTTATGTTCTGTTGGATACATGGTTATTATATTATGCATCTCTATTTTTATTTACTTGTGATTTAGTTCCTAGTTGGCTTATGAATGTAATCCCTTTTGTCACCAAACTTCACAACCAGAAAAACCTTTCAAAAACCCTAAAAACCTAGTTTTGTTTGATTGAATATTTGAGATTGTGTTGGCTTGTTTATTTGTAGTCTGGAAACAATTTCTGGCACAAACACAACTGATGATGGAACTTGTTCAAATAGGTCTTTCCAGAAGTTGACCAAAATCCCCTGCTCGAGAGCCTTGTGATCATAGCCTTAATACTTTGACCCTTTTTATAAATACCTAAAGAGTAGAGGAAGGAAACTTAGTGAAAAACAACAAAAAATAAATGTCACAATCCATATTTGAAAATTCAACAAAATTTTAGGATTAAAGGTATTCAATAGGAGAAAATTCAAAATTACTTACCTCATTAGAAACCCATCCTAGTGATATATTAGGAGTAGGACCTTTGCTGTATTTCAATTTATTGTACTACACAAGGTGCCACTCTAAAGACACTAGATCCATAAAAATGTCTAATGCACATTTCAGCTCATTTGGAGAAAAGATGCAAAATATCAGGTAGATTCAGCTGATTTGGAGAAAAGCTGCAAAATCTCAAGTAGATTCAGCTCATTTGTATTTTATAATTAATTTTCTCAAATATTCAAACTCAAAGCTAAAACAATGAGACAAGCATGTCTAGCATATAAAAACCATACCTCAATATCCTTCATGGCTGTCATGTCCCAAAAACAATGAGTTACAATAACCATTAAAGTACTTAAAACAATAACAATAATAAGACTAGTGATCTATATCAGATCTAAGTTGTTAATGAAAGACAACAATACATAATAGTAGCATAATATATCAAATCTGAACCAATTATAAACTCAACATAATATGTTATGGAAGAGCTCCCTTATCCTCAGAAAAATGCTTCTAAACAATCTTCAACCTCTTAGCGTTAGGTTACTTGCATGAGACTCGACTATACCAACATAATTCTAAAAGAAGAGAACCTAGAACTGGAAAAGAATGTAAGATAGATCATCCAACACTCAGAAATAAAAAACAATAGCAACATAGCAGTGCGACCAACTCACAATAAAAAACGACAGCAAAGTACTCCAAAAAATGTCATTTAAGGTAGCGATATGGTGGATGGCGCCTAACGAGGGATCTTAATGTGAACGCAAGGGTGAAAGAATGAAGAAAGAAGTTGTTGTGTACATGTCTTGTAAAGTACATAACAAGTATTCAAAACATATTTTGGCTCATTCTCCCAGCCGATGTAAAGAATGCCTGCTGAAATGCACAAAAGGTTCAAAATTTCCCTGTGGGCATGTTTAACTAGCTATGGGTATTTTATCTTATCCTTGCATGTATAATGCAATACTTGCAGGAAATATTGATAAAAATGCACGTAGGAAGAATAAAAATGCCCGCATGAGTGAAGGATATGTCACTAAAATGCACGTAGGATCCTCAATATTCCCACAAGTGGAGGAGAAAAATGGCAACCAGGCCTCAATAATATCCTCAAGCCTCAAATATGCCTGCACTTGAGAGTAAAAATATCCCCATCTAGTTAAAAATTCCCATAGGGAAATAGAGTAAAAATTCCCGCCGCTTGTAAAAATCCCCACAACTAGTTAAATATGCCCACATTTAAGTTTCAGAATACACTTACATCAATTATCCAAATTGGATAAGCTGTTGATTTGGGAAAATGTCTGTAGCATGTTGATAAATGCCATGCAGCTAGTTTGTAAATTCCCGCTGGATTGATAAAATGCCCATGCCGCCTTATAAAATTCCCATATGCATCAAACATATGCACACATGTCTAGACAAATTCCCATAGAAATGCACAAAAGGTTGAACCGTCGGAAAAACGACAGCAGGGGAACCGTCGCTTAAGCGACGCTTGTGACTGTTTAAAAAAAAATAAAAATAAAGCATGTGCAGTGCAGTAGCCTCCGATCAGACCACTGGATTCCAGTATAAAGGGCAGCTCTGTTTCAGTATAAACTTGCCCACAATATCATAGGACTGAGGATGCAATGCATCCACAACACACTTTGTGCTAATTTATTTCATGAAGCCAAAAATCTTAGGCAATAATTCTGTGTTTGAATTGGAATTGGAATTGAATTTGATATAATCCAATGAATGCAAAGCCTTTGTCTATAAAACCGGACAATAATCTCAACTTATCATTTCAATGCATTTCAAATACAAAAATATTCGATAGAGATCTATGTTTGTAACTTGTTTGAAATTGGCTGAAACGCATTCTGCATTTGATGATAAAACATTAGCACAGCACTAACAGATATCTGTTAATCAATATTGTGCACCAGAAAATACCAGCACTAACATTAGCATCCTGTATATTATTGGGGGCAGAAGTTAGAACACATTTCATAATCAAACAAGCACACATTCAAGCACAAAAACACAATCATTATAAGCACTATATTAAGCTTGTTCCAGGAAAATTAGAGATCTTTTGTACTGTTCTCTAAAATTAATGTATTCCTTAAAAATATGACGACAACTGCAAACCTTCATATATTTATTCACCAAGTACCCAACCACCTTATACTATTCTAGTCTTTACCA
>LPNX010659514.1:304305-324705 GCA_001517045.1 Pseudotsuga menziesii | reverse complement strand
GCGTTTTGAGGGCTTCTATCTAGCACATGAGTAAAAAATCAGGTTTTCATCGCCAAATTTGGCCAAAAAGTGTTACCCATGTTCATGGAATCACCCTACATTGTGCCATCATGTCCAAGGAAGTTGGGTATGTAATCTAGCTTCTCACCTAACTCATCAAATGCCTCTATCATGAGTCTCTTGAGCCAACATACTTCTTTCTAGCTCTTTCCTACATGCTTCCTAGACTTTCAATTTCCGTCACCAATTCTCTTCCATGACTTAGAAAATTCAATTTTTCATGAATAATTCCATGACAAGTCTTCCATAGTTGCACCCAAATTCAATATCACTTGCCTCGATCTCCATTTGGGTGTAAAAAATTTTGTTGAGCAAGTGCCACAACACACTTTTATTTCCTTTTGGGAACAATCACTATGGCTCCCCTCTCTAGGTTCATTGTTTGCTCCTAGGTAGTGAGACACCTTTCAGGTAGTCCAATAGAATGGAGTGGGAAAGTGATTTCCCCATCCACTTCCTCAAAATGGATCAACTCTCCATACCATTTATATCTTTAAAATTTATGACTCATGCGGTTCCATCACAAGGTTGCATTTCTTCTTCCTCAACCACAAAAGGAGAGGAATATTTGTGTCGATGTTGTTGCCACCTTCAATCCACAATCTCATGACTTCTAGGTCACCCAAATCATCCTCCTAAGGAGCTTTGGCCCTCTTCCTTGGAATCTCTACACTGAGGTTCACAAGTTGCTTCCTTACTATCTTAGTCAACTAATAAGTCTACATTCACCAAGTCCATTATGCTAATGGTTTTCATGATTGACTCTTCTATTTTCCGCACATATTCTTTTGCTTTTATGGTTTTATGCTCTATTGAATCTACACCCCATGATTCCTTTACCAAGGTTTCCCACAATGGTTTCCATCATGGCGAACCTTTCTTCCAATTATTTAACTAAGACATTGTTTTTCAAAGTCTGCATCGGGCTTTCCACCAAATCTCTTACTTGATATTTCTTCTGCAACCATACGCTCATGTTTTCCACCATCCAAAGGCTTGGTCGTTTTACTTCCTATGGAACCCATGCTCATTGTGGTCATCTATTTCCTTGCACATAAATGCATCCACATGTATAAATCTTATGGACCTAGTATTTCTCAAGGATGACCAAGCAATCTAAGTGAAGGATGAACACCACCTTCTCCATCCTCATGAACTCCTTCCCCATGGCCAAATCAAAGCAATCAATGGGAACTATTATAAAGTTCATAGTTCCATCCCATTATCCACAGTTCAAAGAGATTTCATTGTCCATTCCAACTATCTTTTCCACTTCTAATTTCACTGCTTTGAACGACTTTTGCATGGGATCCAACACCAAATCAAGCTCTTTAGCCACTTTTTCCTTCATAAAATTTTGGTTTTTCCCACTTTCAACCATTTCCCCGATAGACTTATTTTTTATCATCACCTCCACATAGTTAATTCTTATGAAGTCCTACTCTTGACTTATAGTAGATCGATCTACCACTACCACATTTAATATTTGCATGATACCAATCAAAGCATGCATTGACATTTTGATGCCTTAGTTGAAAATTCTTAGTGTAGTGGTTCCACCCTCAAATCTAACAAGAATTGGTCTTATCTTCAATTTTGTCTTTAGATTCATCTAATCGTCTTTTCTTCTCCTCCCCGCCTTGCTTCTCGAATGGTTTCTTGGTCTTTGTCTGCTTCTTATTATTACGTGCTTTCTTATCTCTGGAAGCATCATCTTCCAAGTTTTTGTGTGATCTTTCTTTGTCTTCAAGCACCTTATTCACTCCTACCATTGTTGTAGAATGAATTTGCACATTTTTTCTATGTAGCTCGATTTGTGTCCAATGGTAAAGTCCCTTCATAAAATGATACAAGTGATATTCTTCTGACATGTTTGGAACTTACAACATGATACTAGTATATGAATTAATGTAGACTTAGAGGCTTGGCACGTGTTTGAGTCCCATCAGTTGATTCCTTGCAATCCAAGGCTGATTTCAGAGCCAAATTTGTGCTTTCAAGGATGAATTTTTATACATAAGGAAGATCCATGGAAGTAAGGTTTAAAATAATAATACATAGACTTAAGACATGAGGTTTAAAAAAAATCCCTTAGAATAACACTCACACACAACAAAACACCATATCTATATGGAAAAAGAAGTTGTCATTGCAAAAGAGGAAAACCTAACTCGGCAGGAGGTAAGAGAGAATTGTTAGAATAATCAACCCATAGTTAGCTACCTTAGACATTAATTAATCCATTTTTGTCTTATTTGCCTAGTTTCCATATTCCACCTTATGCAAGTTGTCATCTACACATCCATAGTGGTCAAACTTGCCAATTTTGAGTCATGGAGCGCTTGGGAAACCTCCTGGAATCAAATCTGCTTTATTCCTAGCCTCCCTAGCGCATGTATGCTTTTTCTGCTTTATTGCCTGCTTTTTCAGTGTTTTAAGGCAATGGGGAAAGTTTGACTAGGTGAAGTTAACTTGTTTTTTGTCCTCCACATCCTCCACTCTTTTCTCCTATGAAAAGCATGTATGAGTTGTCCTTCCATCCACTATTAGCTTTCCTAATTGATTTTTCCAATTCATGAGCTCCTAGACAGTTTTGGAAACTGCTTTATGCACATATGGGGGATTTGCTTAGATTTAGTAAGCCTGCTTTTGACTAGATCCGGATGGAATCTTCATGCATTCGAATTCCTCATGTAATTATTTATTGTGGCAGCCCATGACTTCATAGGGTTGGCTATTGTACACTTATTCAATACAGTTTAGTGTTCAGCTCCATATTCAGTCTCTTTTGTGAGTAATTTTGCATGTGTAATTGGGAATTGATGTGAGTGTAATTTTTCTAACACTGGGTTCAATTTCCACATGGTATCAAATCCTTTGTAGATCTATTTCTCTCCTTCAAATTTGTTTTGCAGGTTCAACATTATTGACTGGGAGCATTCTGCTGACTGACGGGACAATTTCTAAGCTATGGATCAATCTCAGAAGATCATCTTGACTCCATTTAATTTATTTGAATGGAAAGCCAAGATGGATATAATATTGAGAGCGAAAATCCTCTACAGAGTGACTATGGAAATAGAATTAGAGCCCAATGCACCTGCAAAGAAAATTAAATGGCACAACAGGAGGGATGAGGCCTATGGTCTCCTGTGTCTGAGTATATCCAGAGACCTCCTTTCCCATCTTGATGGATTGACATCACCGAATGAAGTATGGGAGAAGCTTACTGATCTTTTTGGAAAGACAGATGAGATGAGGGGACATCAAATTGAAAATGAATTGATCTCCCTGAGTCCCAATAGCTTTGAATCCCTGCAACTCTATTTTTCCAAGTTCAAAGCACTTGTTTTCCAGCTAAAACAATGTGGGATCGAAAAGAAGGATGATCAGCTGGTCTTGGCCATACTCTCAAAGCTTGGCCCTGACTATTCAGTGTTTGTTTCGACCTTCTATGCCACAAAGTTGACAGCTCGAGCCTGGAAGATGCCTAGCCTTGCAGATTTCATGGAATCTCTCACACAAGAACAAGATAAATTGGTGATGATGGACACCATAAAACCTTCCAAAGACCAAGCTCTGGTTGCTGGAGATTCGAGGGTGGATTCAAAAATAAAAAAGAAAGCTAAAAAGCCACCTAAGCAAAAGAGAGACAAGAACAAGTCTCCGGAGGAGCCTCAAGGTTCCAAGAAGAACCCCCAGGAGAAGAAGAAAAAAGGAGAAATGAGCAAGTGTGCATACTGCAATAAGGGAAATCATTCTGAAAGATCCTGCATGAAGAATCAAATAGACATGCTGACCCAACTCCTGGAGAAGAATGGCATCTCCCTTCCAGACAGCTCAAAAAAGAGGTAAGGAGGATCAAGTTCAGAAGACAGAGAGAGAGTTCATGCATTGGTTACTGGCACATCAAGCTCATCTAGTTTCATCATTGATTCTGGAGCTTCGAGACATATGGTTTCAACCAAGGAGGAATTCACCTCACTTGACATGTCGAAAGGTCCACCAATAGTACTAGGAGATGACTCTCTCACTGAAAGTTTGGGCAAAGGGAGGATTGACCTTGACCATGGTAAGTTCAACAATGTGTTGTATGTTCCAGGTCTTGCCTCTAACCTCTTATCAGTGTATCAGACGACCCACACAGGGTCTCCAAAGAAGGTCATATTCTACCATGATGAAGTTGAGATCACAGAGATCTCAAGTGGTAAAGTCATTGCAAAAGGAGTTGCAAATCATACTTCGAAGGTATACATGTTCTCACACTTCCTACCCTACTCAAACCCCTCTGCTCTTTTGATTCATGCTAATGAGGAAAGCAAGCTTTGGCATGAAATATTTGGCCACCTTAATTACAAGTATCTTTCTGATCTTAGTGAAAAAGAAATGGTCATAGGGTTACCCAAGATTAAATTTTCCAAAGGATTCTGTCAAGGTTGCATCCTAGTAAAACACCCAGAGCATAAATTTGAGAGAGCTAGTCATGAGAGAACCTCTACACCTCTTGAGTTGATCCACAGTGATGTTGCTGGCCCATTCCCTCATATGTCAATGAGTCAGGCCAAATATGCATTGAAATTCATAGATGACTTTTCCAGGTATTGCTGGGTTTACTTCCTGAAACACAAGTCTGAAGTTTTTGGCCTCTTCAAAGTCTTTAAGGATTTGGTTGAAAACCAATCTGGGAGGAAACTCAAGGCCCTCAGATCTGACAATGGTGGTGAGTATGTCAAGTTTGAGTTTATTCAATATTGTGCAGATGTAGGTATTCAGATGCATCATTCTATCCCTTACACACCACAGCAGAATGGTGTTGCTGAGAGGAAGAACGGATCACTGAAAGAGATGGCAACCTGCATGATGGAGGCTAAGACTTTGCCACCAAAGTACTGGGCCGAAGCTATAAAATGTGTAGCCTATATCCAGAATAGGGTGCCTCATAAACATCTTGATGGTATGACTCCTTTCAAATCATGGAGTGGGAACAAGCCAAATGTGACCCATTTCAGTATTTTTGGCTCAAGGGCTTGGGCTAGAATTCCAACAGAAAAGAGGAAGGATTTGCAGCCCCAAAGCCAAGAGTGTCTATTTGTTAGGTAATATGAATATTCAAAAGGGTACAAGCTGATCAATTTGAGCACAAAAAAATCCTTCATTGAAAGGTGTGTTCAGTTTCAAGAAGAGCCCCTAGCAGCAGTGGAAGTTGGAGAATCCTCTTCACCACCAGAACCTCTAAATGTAAGTGAAGAGATAGTTGAACATGCTGATTCTGATAAGTCTGATAGTGATGATTTTATTGTAGATCCTAACATCCCTACAAGGCCAAAATGGGCAGCCAAGACCATTCATGCAGCTGGAGAACTAGTTGGAAATCCTAATGACCCTAAGAGGACTAGATCTCAATTTGAGAGTGCTCTATGCATGAAAGATCCTATGTTTGTTGAGAAATTCTATTTGATGGTGGAATCAGATCCTCAGACATATGAATATGCAGCAGAAGATCCAAGATGGCAAGCAGTCATGAAGGAAGAGTTCAGCTCACTCTAGAAGAGCAACACTTGGGAGCTGGTTGATCTTCCCCCAGGGAGGAAGCTAGTTCAGTGTAAGTGGGTGTACAAAACCAAATTTGCTGCTGATGGTTCACCTCTGAAGTACAAGGACATATTGGTAGCCAAGGGCTACTCATAGGTTCATGGCATAGACTACAATGAGACCTTTGCACCAGTGGCAAAGATGGACTCCATCAGGCTAGCCTTAGCCATTGCAGCTTCAAAGCAATGGGAAGAACATCACATGGATGTGAAGTGTGCTTTCCTGAATGGAGATCTCACTAAAGAGATATACATGCAGCAGCCTCAAGGATTTGCTACTAACCCATCTCTTGTGTGCAGGCTAAAGAAGTCATTGTATGGGCTTAAGCAAGCCCCCAGGGCTTGGTATGCCAAGATTGATAGCTTTCTGCTATCACTGAATTTTGTTCAATGCAAATCAGATCCAAATGTCTATTTGAAGCTGATTAATGGTTCATTAATGATCATTGTTTTATATGTTGATGACCTCCTCATTATAGGAAGCTCAAAGGATGAAATTGCTTCCTTGAAGGGTGCAATGAACCAAGCCTTCTCCATGACAGATTTGGGGCTATTGAGCCAATTCTTGGGGCTTGAGATTGCTCAAACCAAAGCTAGAATCAAGGTTCACCAGTCCAAGTATGCGTTGGATTTGCTGAACAAATTCAAAATGAAGGATTGCAAGCCAAGCAAGACTCCTTTCCTTTCAGGAGTGAAGCTTGAAGAAGCTAATTCTTCACCTATGGTAAACAATACACTGTATAGGAAATTGATTGGATGTTTGTTGTATCTTACACATACTATACCTGATCTTTCTTATGTAGTAAGTGTTGCTTCTAGATACATGGATCAGCCTCATGAGATCCATTGGAAAGCAGCCAAAAGGATCCTTAACTTTGTTCAGGGAACAAGGACACATGGGATCTTCTATAAAGCTAAATCTGATCTTGATTTGATTGGGTTTACTGACAGTGATTGGGCAGGTGACAGCACAGACAGAAAGTCAACATCAGGTTATGTGTTCATGCTTGCAGAAGGGCCAATCAGATGGTCAAGCAAGAAACAGAGTGCCATTGCACTCTCATCTACAGAAGCAGAGTACAAAGGAGTTGTAAATGCAGCAACTCAATGTTTATGGTTGCAGGGGTTACTTGGAGAGTGTGGCTTTGAATCAGAATACTCAACTACTATCTACCGTGATAATCAGAGTACCATTAAAATCTGCAATGATCCAGTTCATAAGCAGAGAACCAAACACGTTGAGATCCATATGCACTACATCAGACAGCTTGTGCATGATGGCACCATTCACCTACTCTTCTGTTCATCTTCAGAACAAGTAGCTGGTATCTTCACCAAATTATTTTGTGAGAAGACATTCAGCAATCTCAAATCACTGCTGGGGATTTCTGATCATGTTGTGAAGCATGAGTGATGACAAGATTTCCAAATTTTGTTTTCCAGTCCATATTTAAGGGAGGATTTTCCCACTGGGTTTTTTCCTCTTTCCTTGGTTAAATGGACATGCAGTATGTAAAGGGTGACTAATCCTTGTTGCTAGGCCCTATAATTTTCTGATATATTACTCATAAGTCAGGCTTAAGGGGGGGTGTTAGAATAATCAACCCATAGTTAGCTACCTTAGACATTAATTAATCCATTTTTGTCTTATTTGCCTAGTTTCTGTATTCCACCTTATGCAAGTTGTCATCTACACATCCATAGTGGTCAAAATTTCCAATTTTGAGTCATGGAGCGCTTGGGAAACCTCCTGGAATCAAATCTGCTTTATTCCTAGCCTCCCTAGCGCATGTCTGCTTTTTCTGCTTTATTGCCTGCTTTTTCAGTGTTTTAAGGCAATGGGGAATGTTTGACTAGGTGAAGTTAACTTGTTTTTTGTCCTCCACATCCTCCACTCTTTTCTCCTATGAAAATCATGTATGAGTTTTCCTTCCATCCACTATTAGCTTGCCTAATTGATTTTGCCAATTCGTGAGCTCCTAGACAGTTTTGGAAACTGCTTTATGCACCTATGGGGGATTTGCTTAGATTTAGTAAGCCTGCTTTTGACTAGAGTCGAATGGCATCTTCATGCATTCGAATCCCTCATGTAATTATTTATTGTGGCAGCCTATGAATTCATAGGGTTGGCTAGTGTACACTTATTCAATACAGTTTAGTGTTCAACTCCATATTCAGTCTCTTTTGTGAGTAATTTTGCATGTGTAATTGGAAATTGATGTGAGTGTAATTGTTCTAACACTGGGTTCAATTTCCACAAGAATTGAAATCAAAACAAATCTTGATTGCTTGAATAGATATGAAGTAAAAAAAATTGATTCTTGGACTCTATTGTTACATACTCTCAAAGAAACATATAAATGCAACCGATGTAATAATTAATAAATCATTGCATTATTATTTTTAAGCATTGGTATTCTAGCTTAAAATTTGATCTCTAAAGTCTCATGTGGATGATCCTAGAGTAGGGGTCGAAACATCAATATATACCAAGCATGAATGCATTTTCCTCTTGATTCACAAATACTTATGTTATAAACAACATCAAAAAATAGGCACTTGAACCCTCCTTATTGATAACCTTCTTTGTTAACAACTTTCTTGTTAGTCACCTACCTTATTGAAAAAGACCTTCTTGACAAACAACTATCATCCTATCAATGGATCTTTCTTTTTTGGCAACCATTCTAATGATAATATCTCTATCGACAATCACTCTTTCATTGATTATTCTATTGATATCTATGTCGGTCACTTATCACTTTTGTTTAGTTGTGATGTTACTACATGCCATGAAAATGTAAATGCAACGTATGTTCGGGTTTAAGAAAAGAAAGTAAAAGATCACAAACTAACACTCTCTAAATGGTGTTTTGCAAAGTAGTTTGTAGTAACTATCATAGCAGTTCTCTCAATGATACCATGTTATAAAGGACAATGCAAATTTTTATTTCTCTATCAAAATTAATAACAATAATAATCTATTTTTAAGGTCACAACCTAGATGGACAACAATTTGGTGTATGAGAACCCCTTGTTTGTGGGTTGATGGAGTCCCCTGCGCATAACAATTTGACTACAAAAGTATATAGAGGTATACACACCCTACACCCCTCTAGATTTGAACCTATGATCTCCCAAGAGGAAACACGTGTTCTTAACTATTAGGCCTACTCAAGTTGTTTCTTATCTGAAATGGCCTAAAGACGAGATTAAATTCCAATAGGATGACTTGCATTCATATTCTTGGAAATAGTATGGTCAAGTATGTCATTTTGGATATCCGTCTGTACAATGAAATAATTAGTTTTGAGCTCTTAAATGGCCATGATTCTAATTTGGATTGTAGACCCTTAAATCTAACCCTTGGGCTTTCCATGCATAATGATCCCATAGAGGAAAGTTATCAAATCCAAAAGCACTAAGTCTTCAAAATACAGAGAAATTTCTAAATGATTTGATAAATAATTTGTTCCCTCTTTCTAAAAAGGCCAATATAAAAGACCTATGTCATAATTTTATTATAGTCATGTCTTCTACCATTAACAAGTTCTTTGTCGAAATTTCTAGTAAAAGGGAGAGCAGAAGAACAAACCCTTGGTATGATAACAATTATAAGCATGTGCATAGAGAAATTAAGGAAGCTACTAACGAGTCCTTCAAAGCAGCTAAGATAAATAAGTACAAAACCCTTATTAAAAGAAAAAATACCTACTATATAAATAAAAGACAGGAAATGATTTTACACTTTTCTAAGATGACCCCAAAAACATTTTGGAGGAAAATTCTGACTTGTAAAACTAAAGAAAATAATAAGATCTTTTTGAAGGACTGGAACTCATATCTTAAAATGATTTATGAATCCCTAGATGTCGTGGATAACACTCAAGCCCTCCTTAAAACTGAGCAAGTTTTTTCTTTAGAAGACCTAGAGTTTGAGATTAAGCTCCTAGAAAATGGAAAAACTAATGATATTAAACGATACCATGAATAAATCTTAAAAAAACAAAGCACATGTCCTCATCCCTTACATTCATGGTCTATGTAATTTAGAAGACAAGCATGGCTTCCCTAAGTCTTGGACTTAAATCCTTATAGTTCCTATTTTTAAAAGAAGAGATAATGATAACCCTTCTAATTATCGAATCGTTATGATTGTCTCTCTTTTAGATAAAACTTTACTATATATTTTGGAAAAGAAGATTAACATGTGGCTAGAAAGTGAAGGAAAGAGGGATAAAGGTCACGCAAGATTCATAAGGTATCACTCAACCACAAACCATCTTGTTACACTTAAGGTCATTGTAGAGGAGTGTCATAATAATAAATCCAAAATTTTTTGTTCTATCATGGACTTTAGAAAATATTTTGATACATTACCTAGAAAGAACCTTTGGAATAAATTAGAAGAGTTAGAGGTTCCTTTCGAGCTGAGGGTTGTGACAATAAGGTTATATGAAAACAACATTTCCAAGTTCAAAAACACTAAGGAATGGTCATATGATATCAATTGTAATATTGGAATTAAGCAAGGGTGCCCCCTCTCCCCTACCCTTTCCGACATTTACCTTAATAAGCTATAAGGTTGGTTAGAAGAAGTAAGTTGTGTTGGAACGACATCAACATGAATAGCCATCATTATTCTTCTCTATGTTGATGACACCATTCTTATGACAAGATACCCCTATGATATTGAGAAGCATTTAAGAATTATCTAGGATTTCTACTCCAATATGGGCATGACCATCAACACCAACAAATCAAAAGTCATAATTATCAAATCCAATAAGGGTACTTATGATAATTTTGTTTATGAGTATAGAAACCTAGAGGAATTTACTTCTTATAAATATTTTTGAATTGACTTCCACAACAACCTCAACTGGAACTATAGCATTTAGAAGAGGATTAATGGAGGGTATAAATCCTATTTCGATCTTGAAAACAACTGTAAACCGACAAACATTGTGATGTGGGATAAAACCAAATTCCTCTTTAAAATGCTCCTCGCTCTCGTTAACTGATATGGTTGTGAAGCTTGGGGATGTAACACTTCCAGAGAATCTTGGAGAAGAATTGAGAAAATCTAGAAGCAATTTATTACTTATAATCTTAAAATTAATAGCAATACGCTCTATCCTATTCTCCTCTTAGAAGTGGGGCTCTCCCCCATTGAAAGCATGTCTATGATTAGGTGTTTGATGTACAAGGACAAATTAAATAAGGAAGTAGACCACCAGATCCCTAAAATTTCTTTTAGCTCCATCCAAAAGCACATACTCTTAAATGGGGGTGGCGTAATGATGCTAATTGGTTAAATTATCATGGGATCAATGAAATTGACACTTTGCAAAATATCGATAACATTAAAAATATTATTTCTTCTATGTTCAAAGAGAAATTATGGTGCAAGGAATATTTAGAAGTTAAAAGAAAATTATGATACTTTAAATAGAACATTAACCCTAATCTTGAGGATCAAAATTATCTTTCTATCTTAATAAGCTCAAAGAAAATATTAATATTGACAAGCTTAGAACAAACTCTCATTAGGTTCTGAAAATTATTTTTCTATCTTAATGAGCTCAAAGAAAAAAAATTAATATTGCCAAGATTATAACGAACTCTCATTGGGTTCATAGTGAAACTGGGCGCTGGACAACCCATAATATGTCATGGGCCGAAAGGATTTTCTTTGTGAGTCTATTAGCATCGAGGATGAAAATCAGTTTCATTTAGAATTCCCTGCCTACACCCACACTAGATCTCAGTTCCATAATCTCTACTCCAACACTAACATGTCTAACATTCTAACTTCTCAAAACTATGGTGAGCTAGGGACGCTTTTTTCTAAGTTGTTTGAGCATAGAAATAATATTTTAAAATAATTCAAATTATTTGTCTCTTGTCTATTCTCTTAAGATTGATAAACCAATTTCGGTCTTAATGGACATTAAATACATCATCCTCTTCATCATCATCAATAAATTGATAAGATTTATATGGAAATCCATTAATTCAATTCAGAGAAAAGAAAAGAGAGTAAAGGTAAATATTATTGGTTAAATATATTATAGACACACATAGAGAGCTATGGTTAGTGGCATGTGTAAGTGGAGTAGAGGGTGATGGGTATGTGTGGGGTTGACATTTGACGTCCTACCTTGCAGGCCAAGAGATTTTTGTATGACGTTTTGATTTTAACATTGCCTTTCATTTGACGATTAAATATTAATTTTAACCATCATAATAATAGTTAATTTTTTTTAAAGAACATTTATAATCATAGTTACCAAGTTTCAATTAGATTTCAATTTTATATGGAAAACTTCTGAGAAAAAAAAATATTAATTCAAAAAACTACTTAAACAACTTTAAAAAAATACAAATAAAAATTTTTCAATTTGTTAATAATTCTTCATAAAATTTTGTTAAATACTTAATAATCAATGGTTTGAAAAAACATATTAAATTTATTAACATTAAATCTTTGTTAAAAAATTTGAATAATATAATTTATTATATAAAATTGTAAATCCAATAATATATTATATTATAACAACTAGTGTATAATATTATATTGTCTCAAATCGTATATTATCTTATAATATTGAAGTTCTTAGCTTGGATGGCGCATATGTATATCTTCCAAAGAATAAGTTCCGAAATTATTTTTATTAAATTGAGCAAACCCAATTAAACTTTAGTGGACCTAATTAATTTGGTAACTATGTTTATAATAATTCTCGTACCTTATTTTGGGTGGACCATTTTGGTCTTTTGTCCATCTGTTTTTTTTTTGTCTCCCTATTTTGGGCTTATTTCTGTGCTTTGAATTGAGTTTCTGATGTATTATTGACTATCGTGCTTATATTTCTCTGGAGTGGTCTTCTAGTTTATTGGTTTGTAATATAGTTTTGGTTTATTTTTGGGACTAGGTGTTTTTCGTACTATATTATTGTTTATGTGACTTTTCCGATTTATACTTTTTTCCAGAAGAAAAATAGTTGTTTCTTGGTATTCTTATTGAATCAAAGGTAATTGTTACATCTCATGAAAATAATTTCACCAAACATGGCACACCCAAAAACTGGCAAGAGCATACAAGTCACAAGGAAGAGTAGCAAGCTCATAAGCTTATACATCACCATACAAGGATCATTGTTACAATTTTCAGCACTATAGCAGATAAAATCCAGACAATACTCCATTCAAAACCCCAATTATGTCTATGGAGAAAATCAGGAGAACCCAGAGAGTAGCTTATCCAAGGGAGCGCTCAAGGGAAGGTGCAGTAAAACTGAAACAAAGAGGTGAAACAAAGTCATCCTCAGGCATCTCAAAATGATGTCAAATAAATATTCATCCAAACATACTCAGCAGTGAGTAGAAGGAGAAGCTAAATAAGCTTAAAAGAGCTCCACAGTACCATTCCCAATAATTTCACCCTCGAAGAATTCGGTGAACATACCAAGGCCAGATTCCAAGGAGCCTGTGCTTCCTTGGATAAGCTACCTGCCCTCTCATTATATTCCCTGTAGACATGCAAGAAATCTGAAGAGAGAAAGTATGGTTTTAGTGAAAGTATATTGTGGCATCATCCCTCCAGATTGAGGGCAGAGAGAGCAGCCCTCCCTTTTTACCAATTGATAATTGTTGTTAAGTCCCCAAAGACATGCAAAGAAGGAATGCCAAGAGATTTTGAAACAAAAAGAAGCACCCATAAAGCAAGGAGCTCAGATCTGGTGTTGGTGCTGCGACCACAACCCGACTTAATGCACAAAGAATGTACAGGACTGATAAATAAGTGAAAACCAACACCACCAATCATATTTGTTGAGGCTCCATCGAGAAAACTAGCAGGAAACTCAATGAAAAGAGGCAGCCCAATAATTCTTTGCTTTGGATTGCAAAGAGAGTCCACAGGAAAGGTGTGAAATTGTTCCATAATATTTAAACAGATGAATTTTATGTCAGGATTTTTATCGTCAAATATAATCCTATTCCTACTGAGCCACAAGTTCCAAATGAGAAACATGGGTAGGTAAGGAAGCTTATTTTCTCTGTTGAGCCAAGTTTCCATATTATCTACAAAAGAAGATTGGTTCCAATTCATGGAAGTGTGTAATAACACGCATAGACAATGAATGATATTCTGAAGGAAGGTGCAAGCAGTGAATAGGTGGTTGACCGATTCCTCACCCATCCTACAAAGACAACAATGTTTGGGACCAGCCCATCCTTTCTTCAATAAGTTGTCCCAGGTATGAATGCGATTCACCATACACAAGCAAGAGAAACATATCAACTTTAAGGGTACCTTGAACTTCCATATCTGTGTAAGAGCACAAGCTGGCAGAGAAGAGAACATGAGTAAAGTGATATGTTCATAAGCTAGCTTGGATTTGACTATACTTGAGGCTTTGTTATACATCCACAGCAGAGAGTCTTGGTTGTCATTTAGTCTAATACAGTCATGTGATAATCCCTTCACATAATTAGACCACATAACCTTCCAACTACCCCCCACGTTAAGGTCCTCTACAGAAAGCCAGTGCGATTGAGAAGTGGTGCAAATGCCTAGATTGTGGGCATGATTGAGTGTGCTAATACCAAAGTCTGACATGTATGATCTAAGATCCTTAGGCATAACAAAGGAGGAGTTCAAGCTAGCCACCGGTTCCACTCCTAACCTGATCTTTTTTCCGTCCCCTGCCCTCCGTCCCAATTGATTGATGATCCATGAAAGTGATCTGATGAATCCGTTCCATATATATAAGAAGAGCCATGAACTAAGAATACAGTGAAGGTGCAGCCATTCATATAATGAATGATCCTTGAGATACTTATGTTTAATAATGTGACTCCAAATGTCCTTACCATTAGGGGCCATTCAACAACTCTTCATTCTAAGAGACAAGCTGAAACAATCCATATTCTTAATATTCCACCCTCCATACTCATAAATATTTGAAATAGTATGCCAATCAACAAGATGCAATTTATGTTTCCCGCCTATACTACCCCACAAAAAATTAAAAATAGAGCGTCTGAGGCAACGCAGAATAGATTTGGGTATCCAAGCTAAAGCAAACCAGTAGACAGCAAGCCCCATAAGAACCGATCTAACAAGGATCGGTCTTCCACCTAGAGATAACGGTCTGTAGGCCCAATGGCTAATCTTTTTTTCAAATATTTTGATGATCCAGCGCCATTCATTTATACAATAGCCGAATGGCTTGAGATGATAGATGTTGAGACTCATAAATGGCATATTTTCATCCACTTTATCTTCCGCTATTCCACACATATCATTGTCCCATTAACCTTTTATCATACCATTTCCATACATATATGTGGGTTTCACCTTATTATTTCCACTTTATTCATTTTAGTATTATAAGTGAATTTATGATTAAAATATTAGAAATTAACATGTTTTTCACTAATATCTCAAGTATGGATGAGCTTTGTAATGTGTAGGAATATGTGAAGGATTAATTCAAGAAAAGACTTCTCGAATATCTCCTCCACCATTTCAAGGAGATAGTTATTCAAAGAATATTCCAAGGAGAAGATCATGGAGATTTGGTTGGCATATCTTATCTTTGATTTATGAGAGAAATGTGGAGAATTTGTGAGAGACATGTGGAGGATTTGAAGGGATCATATCTTGTAATAATAGGAAATTAGTTGAGAGTGGTTGAGAAAATAATGGATCTCTAATTATGAGATTGTTATCTCCTTCATGTATAAAAGAGAGTGCTCTCTCTTTATTTAACTAATCATATCTAGAATCTTAAATCTTGATTAATCTTAGATAATCTTTTAGGTAGATAGTAGATTGTAGAAGTTAGTCTTGACTTTGTAATTTGGAGAAGGGAATTCTTAGCTTTTGTTCATAATATTAGCTTTAATGCTTTCATGATTTGTCATTGATTCTTGTGATGTAAATTAAGATTTCTTTATTATTAATGTGAGCTCACATGTGTTGTCTTGTTGCTCTTCATATATTGTCTTTCTTTTATGCAATTTACTTTCAGTCGCGTGTTTCAACTTCCAGCATTAGATTAGCAATTGATTGTTTCAGCTTAAGGGGGGTTAGATTGGATTAGTCTTAGTTTCACAAGGGGGTAGATTAGCTTAATTTCGCTTCAGTCCTGCATATACTTTGCTTGTGATTCGTAAGCCTACAAACCTCGGATTGACAAATTAAATGGTTGAGAAAATACTACAACGGAATTAAAACGACATTAATTTGGCCCAACATTTTGGCGCCATTGTCGGGGAAGCACGATGGATTGAAGTTTAGGTTGATTTTTTTTGAAAACGTACACTAGAGTGTGAATTTTAATTTCTGCAATAAGTGTTTCAATTTTGCAAGTGTGAATTTCAATTTCAGCAAGTGTGTTTTTCGCAACTGTGAAGAGTAATTGTTTTCTGTATAGAGTGTTTTTTTTTAATTTGTTTCAACAAGAGTGTTTATTTAAATTTTTTCATTTAGATTTGTGTGCTGTAAGAATCCCTTTTTCAAAATGATTTAACAATGAGTTTAAGCTTGGAACAACTCACTCGAATCCTTACGAAAGTAGGGATCTCCTCTTCTTTCAAAGAGGAGATCCTGATAGCAACTAAGAGCTTAATTACTCCTCCAAAAACGAATAAGGAATCAACATTCAAGGAATCCTATACATTTGATGGAGAAAAATCATGCGAGCAAGGGGTCGAGGAGGACGATAATGAGTTGCAGCATGATCTGAGGAGTGAAAACTATGCCTACGAAAGCCCTATCGAACGATGGTTTCAAGCGAGTACAAGGTTAGAACAATTTAGTTTTTCTTTTTTTCTAGTTAATTCACAGTCACAACAATTAATTTCACACATTTCTGTCTATCCTCATCTTCTATTTGAAAAATTAATGCTAAACATATTCTTATTATTGTTACGTGAATGGCTACACTAGATATTTAACTACACATAACTGTTTTCTAAATTCCAATTAGCATAGAGTAGGTAGGATTTTATTTTCAGTTTTTGCTTTAACCCAGAATAAGTATGCTCTCCTCTGCGCTTCGTGCGATCGCGAGAATCAAAAATAGGATGACTAAATTGATTTCAAGAAGAATTCTTATTGTTGACTAAATTGATTTCGTCTGCAATTTGTTCCATTTGCTCATAATTGTTTTTTCTAAGTTTGCAAAATAAAATGAAACACGCTTTTCCTGCTGAAACACATAAGTTGTAATGAATAATTAATGTTTTGCAACATGCTTAATTGGTTTCATCTTTAATTTGTAAATCATTTATCTTCATTTGCTAATAAAAAAATAAAAAAATAAAAAAAATTTGTTTTACATTTTTTTTAAGTTTAGTTTTTATTAGAAACTAATAAAAGAATTTTAATGCAGAAAATTTCTGCGTTCCATCCTCAACCTACAAAATAAACACAATTAACACATTAGGTGAATAAAAACAAAATTGAGTTTTTCTATGCTAAAACAGTAGCTACAACTATACCTCCAACCTGAAACAGCGCATCTCCAAGTCGAAATAGCAGCCGAAACAACTTTGAAATAATATCACACATGCGATATTTTCATTTTTTTTACTCTCGATTTGATTCTATTTTGGTTTGTGTGCACATAATTTCATGTTTGTTAACTTTATTTGACTATTTCAGCCACTCAAACTCCATTTCAGTTTGGCTCTTTTCTGGTTGGAGTCACGACCATCTTTTTGCCTTCATCCTTCATCCTGTAGCTACCTGAAAATTAACTCTGCAATAATGCCTCAGCCAAACCATTTCTGAACTTTTCTATATTTTTGCACTCCATCCTGGATCTGCAATTAAAACAGTAGAATTATTTCATTAAAATCGAATAAATGGCCTGCAAAAGATCCATGCTAAAAGGCTGTAATAGCTGTAGGGGAAAACAGCAGCTGAAACAGTAAACTCCAAGCTAAAACATCAGTTGTAACAGTTGCAGCTAAAACACATAAGCTGTAACAACGGCTCAAACAGTGTCACACCTTAAAATTCTCATTGGTTTGAGTCATATCCACGCCTATCTTGAATTATCCTTCATGACTTCATCCTATAGCTGTCTGGAAATTTAACTCTGTCGCATCAATAAAATAAGAACAAAATGCATCGGCCAAATCCACCTGCAATCAAAATCAATAGATATATATAAGAACAAAATGCCTCAACCAAATCCACCTGCAATCAAATTCTATATATATATATATATATATAATATGTGTAGTTCTCCACAACCTACAATAAACAATAAGATGGAAATTGAAAAAAAATAAAACTCCCTGGAATGAATAAATTCATGGTCTGTAGTGGCTCCTTCAATCTATCTATCAACCTTGACATAAAACCTGCAACAACAATAAAATTCATAAGAAAATGCTTAGTTGTTTCATAGAAGTCTTCCCTTTGGTCTTTTCCTGGATCGATGATATCTCAATTGTCGACAATATCACAGCTAAAAACTCCAGGCTGCAACACTGTGGACGGTTAAAGGATAGGAGATGCTTCTAAATTCTGTATGCTCCACTTGAGCTGCGAATAATTGACCAAACCTCACTTATTCTTTATGAATGAAAATGGACATTATTCTTTTTTGGATTCTGTTTGCTATAAACGGTCTTAATGGGAGCATATCCAAATTGGGTGGGATCAAAACCAATTGCTCAATACGCATTATTAATAAACAACCAAGATAGGCATGATATGTGTGTTAATTCCAGCCATGACTCACCATTTTCATGACGGTTTCAACTTCCCACAATTCTTCACGTATCTGCTAAGTCAGGTTACGGGTCGTTCACCTCATTTTGACCAAATTCTTTCGGGTTGAATCACAACCACTTCTATTCATAGCTTAATACAGGCCAGTTGTTAGTCCTGAATATTCCTTTCCATTCTGGTTGCATGATCAACAAGATGGTATTACGTAAATGAATATACCTAACTGTTTTCTTTTTCTCTTTGTTTTTACCGTCAATTAACGCCCATTTGCAAACAATCAACTTCGGGTGCAATTTATGACTAAACAGTGGTGAATTTCAAAACTCCGGCACATGGGTGTTTTGCAGAAGGGTCTCATTTAGTTAAGTTGTGAGTGGTTTTTGAAAATTCTACTTGGTTGGAGAGCAATTTGCATTTGAACGTGAAAAAGCCATATTTTGGGATGGTCGTTTTTCCAACGTAGCAGATATTTGGTTATGCATTTGGTTCTGCACTAGGAGGTTTAATTAGCGAGAATATTTTCATCATGGACTCCATTTAGTGGAGAGGACTGGGATATATGTTTCTGAAAGAGTTTGTATCAACAAATATGGTGTATCCCAAATGAACGAGCAGTTGAAGGAAAAACATAACTAGTAGTTCCAAGAACAACACCAAGAGCACTTTCAGCAACATAACCAGAGCACTACAACTAGCAGCAGTTCCAATGGGTTTGCATGGAAAGCTTTCCTTGGTTGATCTTGCCAGCAATGAAAGAGTTTCAGAGACTAATAATGCTGGACAAAAGCTCAGAGATAGAGAAAATATCAATCGCTCTCTACTTGCTTTAGTAAACTGCATTAATGCAATCTTAAAACTCGTTGCTTTTATCGCTAAACCTCTCCCTTGTTAAGTTGCAACTCGGTCAATGTTGGGCCCTTTTAAAGATAGCTGGGAATTTGTTCCAATTCAGATGATACCTGGAAATTCATTAATGTTATCACCGGCAGAAAGTGGTCTTCTGCAATTATGATAGTCAAATATCCACTATAGATAAAAACAGACCTGATGTTTTTTTTCTATTATGGATACATAATCCAACATTTCCATGTAGGAGATTACAACGTGACAGAAATATGCTGGTGATAGAGCCAGCGGTGATGAGAACAATGAATGTTCTAGTGATATGCATAGAAATATTTTGAAGATCAATGGCATGCCTGGTCGATAATCTTGTCCACTAGTTTACAAGTTCCGGTTAGCAATTTGTATGCTGATAGATCACGCAGGAAGGAATGTAAAATTTGTGGTATCGTCATAAGTTGCTATTTGTGTTTATGCACGGCGAAAAAATAAAGAGGATAGCTCAAAACCACATGCAGGAGAAAATCGATACTGATAGGGCAGGTATGCATGTATTTTATATTAACAATGGTTTATGCAAGATCTAACGGGTGTTGCATCCAGCTATCACAGTTGGTTGTTGCAGCCTATTGTTACAGCCGGGTGTTGCAGCTCATAGTTGCAGCTATAAGTGTTGTCACAGCTGGTTGTTACAACCCGTGTTGCAGCTAGTTGTCTCAGCTAGCTGTCACAACTATTAAAATTTTTAAATTCTAAATTTTTTGTTACGAAGTCGAGACATTAATGCCGAATTCCCAGGAATGTAGATTGGGTAAATTTAATCTTGAGAGTGTTTTTGACATTTTTATTTTGTGTGTTGTAAAAATAAAACAAAAACAATAGAAAAATTATTTCTTTTTGTTTTATAAAAAGAAATCAATAAAAAAAATTTACAAAAGAAAATATAAAAATATAAAAAGTTAGAGAAATAAAAAAATAAAAACAATCGAAAAATTGCAAATGGAAGTCAACACTTCCTCAAAACATCTTTGGAAGAATGATTTTTGTTTCTTTCACACTAAAATGTTTTCTTTGAGTCACTTCAAGCAGTGATCAATGACGAACCAAGAGCGCAACGAAAATAGGTATAACACATTTTATTTCTTC